>MU832208.1:0-82162 GCA_029204225.1 Diphasiastrum complanatum | reverse complement strand
ATTTCTTTTCTTGTGATCTCATCACAAGATAATTGGAGTTTTCATGAGTTTTTTTTTTTTCTGTCTTTGTATCAACACCGATAAGGATATCCTATATTGTATATCTTCACTTATCATTGTTGTTTGATGCCAATAAGAGAATGAGGCTGTATTGGAATACTCTACGTGTAAGTTGCCTCAACTACAGGGTGCTGCACACCAGCAAGGTCCCACCTTTAAACCCCTCCAATGCCCCCCAAAAGATGTTTTTCCCTCACACTATTGATCCTTCTCCTTTGAGTTGTTTTCAATGTGATTCTAATAGTTTTTTATGACCTTCCTCTCCCTAGCTGGCTGTCATCGCTCCTCTCCCTCATTGCACTTTCCACTTTTCATACTGTTGCTGCACAGCTAGCTTCCCAACGTTGACTCTATTTTGGACCTGCCCCTGGGTTTTAGCACTCTTTTATTTTCTCGTCTTTTACAGTTTGTTACCCTCGAGGCTCTACTTACACTGAGACTCAATTATTGGTGCATGTACAATAAATTGAGACTCTCTACTGACATGCTTCATGGCACGAATACACGATGATGGTATCTCCTTGTGATGGCCACTGACATGAATACCTAGCAATCTGTATTCCAAGTATGTTATCTTGCATTAAGGAACTTCCAAAGATTATTCTGCAAACCATGTTTGTGATGCTTGTCCTTGATGTACATGATGGAGCTTAATAGGTTTGATTCTTTTCATGTCCAGGGATCATAGCATCATTTCAACATGGCTCATTCTAGGACGACAGATTGAAGGTTCCCTTTGTTGTTTTAACACAGTGACCCTTGATTAGCTGAATGTGGAGCTTGATTACTCACTTTTGTGCAGAAGATAAAATTGCATTGGATAATATGGAGGTAGGAAGTATGTTCATGAAAGCATGAGTAGAATGAATCCATTATGTATGTATGGCTCCTATCTACTCATCTGATGATGCTTGTAGGCAAACACACATGTACATAGCGACAGATCACTGTACCTTTTGTTCTCTGCAAAGAAAGTCTGTGTAATTTTTTGGCTGTAATTTTCTGGGTTGTTTCTCTAGTTTAAGGCATGTATCAAATCAGAAAATGCAAAGAGTAAATGAGCTCATGGGTAACAACAGTTCGATGATCAAAGGGTAAGCTGTATACATCACTGCTTGTGATTGAGATGGTATTCACCATTTTGTTTGTCGGAGGCACAACAAAGCCCTGAATCTTGGACTTCCTCAAGGTCTCCTATGGTGTGTCCAAGTTTCTCTTTACACTTTATATTGTAACACCAGGCTAAGATAAGGCGTGCATTAGGATGGACCATCTAGGTTGGTTATTAGGTTCTCAACTAAGGTCCACTTGACTGTTTTTAATCAAGTGTATGAGAGATGCTTTTCTTCTTTAGAGACCTGGACCTCACACGTGCAAGTTGGGAAACATAGGAAGGTGTTCTAAGGAAGTTGGAGGCATGACGAGCATAGGACCTTGAAAGAGACAAAAAATGATTTAAAAAAAAATAATACAAAAACTAAAATTTGCAAATAGTTGCTATGCCCAGCATAGAAAAGTACAAATTGATATGCAAGGTTCAATAGGCCTAAAAGTAAAAAATACTATAACATGCAACTAACAATAACATCGGAGAAAATTCTATGTAATAGACTCAAATTTTGCTAGTGATAAAGTAGATCGGAAATCTACAAGTGCATATGTCATATACCTTTGGAGGAAATTTAATATCTTGGCTTTCCAAAAAGCAAGATACCATATCACTCTCATCTTGTGAAGCTGAATATGCTATTCCACGTCAATTTGAATCTATCTTATTGTTTGCTTGAATTTTGCTCTCTTTTTTCTCTCTCTAATTCGAGTAGAAGATTATGCTAATGCATTAAATTCTTGTACTTTTTCTCTTTTGATTTTCAAGGCAATCATTCTTTGATTATTAGCATGCTAGATTGTGCTTTGGCCATAAGTTTTTGTACTAGATCTTGATATTCAATCTAGAATCAATTTATGTGCGAAACACAAAGCTTAACAAGATCATTCACACTTGAGGATCATTTCTCACATGTGAAAACTTGTTGGAATTTTATCAAATCTAATCCATTTAGGGTTTAACGTTTGAGTATAATTAACTAAGCTTATGTTTAATTTGGTTTATGAACTATGCAGGTTTTAACCACATCGGGCATGTTTTTTTGGACCACTTTTGGAGGGTCGACATAGCACAAATATGTTTAAAAAAGTGGTGTATGAAAATCATCGCAAATACTTGTCGCTTGATCCTCCTTTTCGAAGATTAAATAGGCAATTTTTTGGAGGGCGAGGAGATAATCCTCTAATTACGCCACCACCCTCATGCATGAGAGTAGCGGAATGGCATGGTGAATGGCTTAAACATCATGACGTTAATTTTATGAAGATCTAAATGACCGAAATGGTATGTTTGTTGGAAAGAGATTTTTCAACTTCCTTTTTGGATATACAAGTTCATCTTCTAGTGCATTTGGTCGAAGAAGTATCAATTGTAGGACCTGCGCACATAAGATGGATGTTCTACCTTGAGCACTTTATGAAATTTTGAAGGGCTTTGTGAGACAAAAGGCAAGGCCAGAAGGTAGCATTACAGAAAGTTGGCTTGCAGTGTGTAAAAAAGAGTTTCACCTCAATTAAAAGAGAAAATTGACACGTTCATATTATATAATTGTGGACAAATGAAAAAGTGGATTTCAAGGTATGAAGAAGCCAAAAAGGAAAGAAACATAACATTGAAACGAAGAAGAAATATCAATCGAAGAAGGAGGGCGTTGGAGAATGACGAACCTTTGGAGCCTTTACCTTCAAAATGCTCTCGTGAATGGGTTTTTGATATGATGCTAAAAGCATTCGAAACGGAGAAGAAGTGACCAAATTAGAATGGGGATTTGTTCGTGGATGTGGATGGAAGGTTAGTGTAATATTGTTTTTGTTTTGTACTACTCAATATATGAATAGTATTTCTAATTACACACATTTTTTGTATTTTAGTATACATCATAGATTGTCATGTAGGCATATGGACACCATTACCGTGTTGAGAGAGTTGACAACAAGCGACGTACATATGAATTTGGTATAATGGCCAACTTTCAACAAGAGAGTCGTTCTAGTGCGAGGGACCCTAATGTCATTTTCGGACGACCTAGACTATGTCGGGACATTGCAACATATTTATGAAGTCGATTATGAGACTAACGACAAATACTTTATTTTTGACGTAATGGTTTAAGGTCATCTATCGTGGAAGCAACACCATGATTAGAAATGATAACTCAAATTTTTTTCAAATCGACTCAACAAAATGTACATCGAGGGACTCTCATGACACTTTAGTATTGCCACGACATTGCGAACAAATGAGACTCTAAAATTACAATGTCATTAATATTCGCAATCCAATTATTTATGTATCAATCTTATAAGACTTAACTTAATTTTTTTTAGTTCTTTGGCAGATTATATTCCATCCAGATTGAATAGACCCAAGATGGTAGTATGTGATCCAACTTAATGCAAGAAAACGACGTGTGTTTGAAGGAAAAGATATTGTTGAACTAGATACACACGACGAGTTCACATCATCAAAGAGACACGATCAAAAATTTATGATTATACCTAGACCTAGATTCAGATGAGTGTCAAGACTTGTGTGATGACGAGAATGACGTAAATGATGAGAATGATCTATGATTATTAATACCTAATTCACTTGCACTCATTTTTTTAAATATTCATCGCAATACTTTTTATGTATTCTTTTATAGATAGAGTTGAATGTGATAATTATAATACCCGAACCTTGCGGTTATGTCCTATTTCAGAATGTCACCACATATTCCTCCCTGCGACGTGTAAGTTTTTCCATGCAAGTTGGAAAGATTAGAACCTCGCCTTTAACGGGAGAAAAGTA
Source organism: Diphasiastrum complanatum (assembly GCA_029204225.1). Classification (NCBI taxonomy): domain Eukaryota; kingdom Viridiplantae; phylum Streptophyta; class Lycopodiopsida; order Lycopodiales; family Lycopodiaceae; genus Diphasiastrum; species Diphasiastrum complanatum. Next base: position 78,201 of record MU832208.1, on the reverse strand, counting down.
AGGGTTACATGTCTTCCTAAGATTGGGAATTTTAATTATCTACATTTCACCTTTGCATATTAACTAATTGCTAGTGTATGCGGTAAAATATGATATTGCTTTGAACAAAATGAAAATGATGAATTACATTTAATTTCTTACTACGTTAGATAACGTATTCCAATAATAAAAAAATTTGAAACAACACAAACTCACTGGTAGACTCACTCGAAGCTTAAGTGCAAATGTGCAATTGCTCTCTTTAAATGCTTGCTTTCTTTTCTTTCTTTTTTTAAATATTTTTGTCACATGCACAAGCAATTAAAAAATAACACTATATTACATAATTGAATAATTATTATAAGCAAATTATTCTAATCTACCTCAAATTCTCTCATTTTATGCTTGCTCATGTTTTTTTTCTCTCTTTTAAATTACAAATCTAACATACATTAATTATCATTAAACATTATCTATTCATCTACTACCCAATCTCTTTCTCTCTCTCTCTTCTGAAAATTTTAGAAGAAGAAACTACCAATACATTGATTGTGACAACAACTGACACGCATCAGGTTCATCTCTTTTAATCATTTTAGTACTCAATTTGTTTACAATGCATTTTATACACAAATGTAAATACAAGTTTGCAACTAACAAATAACAAGTGATAACTCTCGAATCGCCACAACCGATATCACAATGATCTGCTTCTAGCAAAGAGGTATGGCAAATTAACGCTATTTTTCTGCTTTAAATAGATATTCTTCTATCATTTAAAAAAATCCTATTAATTCTGAATATTCTTCGCAGGATCTCACGCCACCACCACCACTGAAACGCCTACGAGGCAGTTCTTCACAATCTACAAAATAATCTCTCGAATAGGCAAATCAATTTATGTCGGTCAAACAATAGATTTTGATAGACGCATGCGACAACATGCTCGTAGACCACCGAAAGGAATGACCTATGACATTTGTCGCGTCGTAGGATAAATTCGTAATTCTTCAATATCTTCAGACGTCGAAGCTTGCAGTTTTTGAGTTTCTTCTTTTAGTTTTTGGAAGAGCTTGTGAATTAAATTATGAATTTCGAATAGTTACAAGCGTTATTGTTTTAGGTACTTTATTTGAATCTAAAAAATAATTTACGACATTCATAATAATGTACCTTTTGAGCCTCTGTAAGTTCTTGTAATGCCATATCGGATCTCTGCTTTCAAGTAGAATTGGAAAATTAGAAATGAAATATTTTGGATATGGTATTTCTAAAACAATGAATAATCAAGTAATGTGTTACAAAGATTCAGATGTCGTAGAATTATATTATATTGTCAATATTAATTATGTGTTTGATTTATAATGGCTGGTGTAGGATCAAAATCTACAGGTGTTAATTTGTGTGTGAGAAATATGTGTTCTCGTCTTGTCACTCGAGATAACATAACATAAGTTAATCCTGGACAAAAACTGTTTTGAATTTCGATTATTGCAGTATTATTGATTGTTATGCCTTGCGATTTATGAGCCGTAATAGCGTATGCTAATGTTAAAGGAAAAGTGCATTTGTAATATATTTTAGAATCATATCTCAATTTTCTAATAGTTGATGGCATGATTTTCATTTTTTTGTTAGATTCATTGATTGTTATCGTGATAGAATCGATTTCATTCATTTGGTTTGAATACGCAAAGTCTTGAATCATTTTGATCGCTCCATTTACTATTCTGTTTGTTATGTCTAGATTCGCAAGAACCATGATCTTTGCGTTTTTTGCAATTTGGTTTAGTTGATGAAATGACAAGTCGTCAAGCCATGATTTTAATTTTAGATTGTCTGATGCATTTGTTTTGATTGGTACATTTATGATATTTTTCTCTTCGAAGAGTTTGTGTAATGCACATTTGTTATATTTTGTGACATTTTCTTTGTGTGTACATATTATTGTCACGTTAGAACTAATCATTTTGAAAACTTCTTCTTCTGAAATTATTTGTTGATTCAATGTATCGTTAATTTCTTCTAATGTTGGTTTTCTAAATCTTATCGTGTTTAAAAATGAAAGATATAAGGCATCTGATGCGTGTCGAATCGAATAAGAGTTGAATCACCATTTTCCAATATAAGGATGTAGAGATGTGACATATCGAGCATAAACTATCAATTTTATGTTTATATATTATTGGCAATTGTGCATGATCGCCTACTAATAACAGAATGAAATTTTGGAAAGGCAGGCGATATGGATTTGATTTTACTTGATTTTGTAACATTTGAGCAGTCATCATAGACATTTCATCGATAATAATGATATCGGCACTAAAGATTTTTTTTGTAACGCAGATCAGTAGGCATCAAGTTTCATATATAGAGAGCATTAACATGGATGGAAAATAAATTGTGCACTGTCAATGCACGTTTACTAAGCCTAGACGCAGTTGCACCTGTTGTGGCGCATAACAAAACAGATTTTTTCGTTTTTTCGAACGAAAATGTTAGGTGTTTTATCAGATGCGTTTTTCCACTTCTTGGTGTACCTGATTATACAAAAATACCTGACCGATTTGACAACAAAATCGAAAAAACAATTTCTTGTTCTGTTGTTAACGAAGAATTTTCAAATGATTGAAATTCATGTAAAATACCTAACATATCTTATCTATTAGTTCCTAATGATACCTGAGTGTCATTTTCATTATCAGATACGACTTGAAATAACGGTTCGTGCGAAAATTATTTATGTTGCAATAGGATATTTACAATTTGTTGTCGTTATTCATTTTGAAGCATTTGTTTATTTGAATAATCTTCAACGTATCGTTCATTGTCTTGCTCACTTTGAATGAAATCACGCAATATGCATTCTGTATAATACGAATGATCATTGTTGTCGGGGCTCAAAAGTTCGTGCTCTTTTCGAAAATGACATTTTTCTAATAAGACATTGAAAAAAAAAAAAACCTTCTGTTTGATATGCAGGATGATAAGTTGTGAATATGATTATTTTAGTATTTTTATACAAATAATGTCCTAATTGATCTATATATATATTTTTTTGGAAATTGTTTTTTTCGCGATTACAATAAATCGTCGCCAATATTCATAAAAACTCATGTTTTCAAGTTCTTCAGGTCTGTACGTGTAGATATCAATTGGATGCAATAGTATTGTATTGTTATAACTTATAAATTTTCGTTGCAAATCTGGAGAAGAGCTATCTACGTATTGAACAGCTTCGCTTCTTGTGATAATGGGAATTTGTAAGCATGTGAAACTAATTTCTGGCAATGATATCGGTTTTGTCAAGATGTAGCTAGATATTAATTTTAACACATTTTCATCAGCATGGGATAATCCGATCTTTTTGGCGTCATCTATTTTCAGATTCAATGGCTCTGTTGGCTCTGATTTCATTGCGTATTTCAATAAATAATATGACCACCATGTGTTTGTAATCCGTTGTAAATTTATATGCGCTTGTCATAACAATAGCACTACCGGATGATAAGGTACTACGTTACGATCTTCATATCTAGGTCGGAAGTATAGCCATCGTTCAGTTTCTGTGTCTAATTCAGTCGATGTCGAACATTTTTTGAATGAAAATCCATATTTACAGATTTTGATCTTTTTTTATCATGTTTAATGACGCAAGCTGATCAACAATATGGATTTGTTTTCGTACAACTAATTTATATATTTGTTTTTTGATTGAATCTATTGGAATTTGGAATTTTTTTGTTTCTAGATTGAGTTTCGCAAGAATGAATGCAACGATTTCATTTCCAATTTTTTTCACATCGTTTCTTTTGACCCACAGCATGATATGCGCATGTACAGAACCTCGATTTTGGAATTCGTATCGTAACATATAATGTTTAATTCGTCCTAAGATTGCTCTTTTTGAAAGAACGAATTCTTTCATAAATAGCTCTAATTTTCTTGACAAACAACAGTGAACATTCAATTGGACAATTTGTCCAATCGAAATTCATATTATAATTTTTCACTATTTCTTCTATTTGTCGGATTTTTGACCATCGTAATTCAGTTGTTTCATCGCTTGTCAATGTTAAAAAAAAATCTGGTAATCCCCAATGTGTCACCATCGTTAATAAATCTTTGAAATTTTGTCTATGCCATGACGGGGTGCCTGGCATTTCGTGTGGCAAAGTGAATTTCAAAACGTTTTTAAAAATCTGTTCTTTGTTTGGATTTGGATGTTTATTAACGAATTCGATAATGTCTTTTTGCAAGACAACAGACGACACCTTTGTTGTAATCAAAATCACTTATCGTATTTGATACATTCTAAGTAAATATGGTGGATATAGTGTAAATGGCGAAAACAATGAAAAAACTCTCATTTTTATGTAATCGATATAACGTATTTTCCCATCGTAATAACCGTGACCAAATGGAAACATAAATGGGAAGATTGCATTTTCTAATGTAATGAAGTGTTTTTGTTCAGTTAGTAATGGCAATCCAGAAACTTTTGTTCTAAACATAGATGTTTCTTTCCGTTTATGTGTTGTTTCCCTAATCCGTAAATTTAAATATGTATATATGTCATCATTTTGAATATTTTGTCTTTTGCTGCAAGGCGTTACGTCTTGCAGTAATATATATACTCGTTCGAATGGGTCAATTTCCATGTTTTCGAATACTTGTACTTCAATTTTTAGCATTTCCTGAAACGAAGCTAGTGATATAAATGGTAACACTTGAGTTTCGACACTATATTCATATACGCTCAAAAAAGTCCTTAATATCAAATTGTGCAAAATATTTCTGTCGTAACACACTTTGGAATTCTTCTTCATCTTCTTCTTGGACTGCTGCTTATTAGAGTACAGTGCCATTGACTTGGTACTCGTTGTAGATGAGCTCTTTCTCCTAACTTCTTCTTGTAGTAGACTTGTTGTCAGCTTCTCGAGTGATAACGCAAGAGTATTGCTCAAGAGCAATACTAGGTTGTCGTAGGAGGATGGAAGACTGGCGAGAAAAAACATTGTTGAGTCTTCTTCTGAAATAGAGGAACCTATTGCAGCTAGTTGATTCAAGAATTGCTTGAACTCATTCAAAAGGTCATTAACTGAGGTGCCTTCATTCATTTTGAGTGTAAGGACTTTTTTTCTCAAGAAGAGACAAGTCGACACATCTGACGTCTCAATAGATACTTGTTAAGATATCCCATGCTTTTTTGGAGGTGGTACTGTTTGATACATGAGTAATTTGAGTGTCTTTCAGATTCAAGGATACAATGGCAAGAGCTTTGCCATCCTTTGCTTCCCATGTTGTGGGAGTAGTTATGGTTCCGCGGTCTGGCTATCGAACCATTTACATATTCTCATAGCTCCTTTTCGATCAAGATCATCCTCATCTTGAATTTCCACATGTGGAAATCATCTCCGTTAAACTTTTTGATCAAGTGGATCTCTGAGGTTGAACCTTTCATTATGATCGATGAATAGAGATTGAACAAACAAAATATGAACTAGCTTTGGAAAGACGAGAATGTATTGGGTTTTTTCTATATCCTAGACTCTAGTAAATCCCAAACCTGCTCTGATACCATTGATGGAAATTTAGTGATGTATGTTTATCAGCTCTGATACCACTTTGTTGGGTGCTGTGGTGTCAACTCACACCAACGAACGAGAAAAAAAGAGAAAAACGATGAGCAATAATAACTGTGATAAGGATCTGGATTATGTAGAGCATGGAGATATAGAGTACTTCTGATTGTGTTAATTAATGAGTATCAGTGTAGGTGTCGTAGACAACCATAGAGAGAGATTGCAAAAATGATTAGACGTTTAAAATAGCCATGCAATTTTTTCGTTTATGATACTTTGCAAAAAAAAAAGAAGTGAAAGTTAATTAACATTCAATAAGAATGCAATGAGATAGAACAATAGCGAATATGTATATTCAATGTTGTAATAACAACTATCAGATCACAAAACAATTGCACTAATAAGCACGTGATCTTACTTACAAAAACAAATCAATTGTTATAGTTCTGAATATTTACTCTCTCTATATATTCTCCAACTTTGAGGAGTCAAAGATTGTGAAGACCTATTTTTGGTCATTTGATCTATGTCGTGTAGACTTAGTATCAATCTCAAGTATCAACTTTATCATCATTCGCTCATTGTGTGTGTGTGTGTGTGTGTGTGTGTGTGTGTGTTATTCTAACTTTACAATTACAAGATCATTAACAGCTGTTTAACTGATCAATTAGGTCAGTTATTATTGGAGCGTGAAGACGTAGACAGTCTATAAGTGAAATTCCATGTAAATCTGCAGAGTGTCGCATTTTTCAAAAAAATGCGATTGTCGCGGCATACCAACAACAAAATGATTGATATTTGTAGTATAAACGGGTATCGTTCCTACTAGAGAGCAATAAAAAGGCTAATATTGTCATTATTAGTGCAAAACCAGAAATAACTAAGAATGAATGGAGTGGAGAGGAGAAGTGATTGTAAACTAGTCATCAACAGATGTTTCCACAAGGGGCTGCTAGTACAATCGTATAAAAAAAACAAACACCCAGGAGAAAAATACTAAATACTTCATTATGGTTTTCAGATTCAAATGGGAGTGAACTCAAGAAAGCAAATACTTCAGCAAAAGGGAAAGCCACACAGTATTTCCGTTATCTTGACAGTAGCTTATCATGAATCTAACTCCTATGATATGCGCAAATCACAAGATTGAAGGCTAGAGACACTTCACTAATCAATTCCAGTCCAAGTCCGTGTGTATAGGCACAAACAATACATTGCCATAAACTTTCTATTACTAAAATGAATCACCATGAAAAGCACAGAAGGTATTCACATTAGAAACAAGTTGTGTGTGATTCAGGACACTCAGATTTATTTGTATTCACCATTTGCAGAGTACAAAGATATGTGCAATACAGTCTAGACATTACAAAGTAGAGGGATTGCTACACCTCTATACAAGAATCTGTAAACACAAAGGTTCTGATCTTGTAGATGAATAGCAAAAGCAGTAAATCTACATTAAAGCACCAACAGAGCTTCTAAGCCTCTGTTCTACATTGTGTCTGAATGAATTACAATGGCATAAAAATTGGCATAATATAGCCAGAGAGATCCATGCTAGAGAGAAAAGGGCTCTGCAACTGCTTCAAGAATGAGAGCAAATCAGTATTTGACATCTGGAATAGGGCTTTCACAAGCCAATAGCATACTGCCACAGTAGGATCAACAGTTAGAAAGTAGGGTTAAGCAACCAAATTTGCCTCTGACACTGCCATGTAGAAGATGTGATGGCTTCCAAGAGGTCTGCAAACTGCCATTGGAGAGCAGTAGAGACTGCCATAGGAAGTGCCATGGTGGCTTGCCGCCTTTTGACCTGCGTGGAGGGATGAATGGAAGCATCTGGGTCGCTAAAAATGCATTGAAGGCTACCGCTTAGAACACTGCCCTAACTGTAACTACTGCTTGCTGATGAAGAGCGATGGTGGGCTGGAGATGAAGGACGATGGTGGGCTGGAAAACCGTCTTCAAATCTACATTTGGGAGAGCGAAGCCTGCCCTAGAAAATCCTGAATAGTGCAAAATGTGCGACAATTGCCTCAAAAAATGCGATGGTGGGAGGCTCTGGCTGCGTGGAGGTGCTTTGAGGTAGGCACTAAAGAATGAACGAGGCTCCGAAAATCCCGAATAGTGCGAAATGTGCAACAATGGCCCTTCAGATTTGTAGTGCCTTGCCTTTGAAAATAGCAGTTTGCCCTTAGAAAATGCGAAGATGGCGGGTTATAGTCAGCCACTAAAACTGCCATTGAAACTTGACTCTCACACAAAGCCGAATAATGCGAGAATGCCGACTGGGCTTTAGAATATGTCTATAACCTTAAGAACAGCTTGACGAAGGTTCGTGCCTTATTAAACCAATGACTTTTATAACTTAAAAGAGCAACGACTAGGCACAGCCATATGCCAAATTCATAAGTAGTAAAAGGGCTACCTTAATGGCACACAACAAATTTAAGTCGTACCCCACTGAATGCAACTTATGATTAGGCTATACACAACGGCAAAGCAAATGCTTAAGAATTAGCAATAAAAATCCGAAATCATTAACAAATTGTTGAAACCAGGTCACCACAGCGATATTCTTCGAAATGGCCTGAAATCTCGAGTTAGCACTTGTGTCACATTTTTAGCAAAATACTTTTGTGTTCAAAATGGCCCGAAAGTGAAGTAGACGACTTTATCGAGTTTTTTTGCATTTTTTTGTCTATTGGAATTTGCGTAAAAATGTAGACTGTTGCAACAAACAATTCACACATGTCGGGCTGCAGTCCGTAAACTCAACTTGCCTAATGATTGGTTTTGGCACGACATCCCATCTTCAGCACTCGTCAATGACTTCGACTTTGGGCAATGGTTGCAGAGGACTCACCGGTCACTTTGATGTCGATGACTTCGGTGACTTCTTTGAGAGAGTGATTTACATAGAAGAAAAGGAGGGCAGTTGGGATGAGTAGGAATAAGATTAAACTCCAACACGTGCTATATCACAGGCTGATGTGCAAGATGTTGTTCTTGACCCAGGTGCTACGTCACATTTTGTGACAACAAGATAGATGATAGCTGACTTTCGACAGATAGATTCATCCAGATACATCATTCTAGGAGATGGATCAAGACACAAAGTGAGAGGAACCAGAGTGCTATGGCTGAACACCAATGGCAGAGACAGAATATTAGATGATATCTTGTACGTGCCTACGCTTCAAAAGGATTTACTATCAGTGACAAAGATAGCAGATGCAGACATATATGTGACATTCACGGAAGAGACATGTCACGACACCAATAACTTCATTATGCAAGGCAAGCGCAAAGGCAACCTGTATCATCTGAAGGTACGACTTCCCATAGAACAAGCTCATTAGATCCATGAGTCTATGGAAGTTCTATGGCATAGAAGACTGTGTCATATGAACACAATGGCTTTGTACAAAGCTAGCCAAAATGGCATATTCACAAGTGTTAGCATCAAAGATGCAACGAGTCTGACATTCTGTGATGCGTGCAACAAAGGAAAATTGTCACATACACACTTTACAAAGGACTCCTTTAGGACAACAGAACTCCTAGAGTTGATACTCTCAGACATCTGTGGACCTTTTGATGTGGTCACTGTGGGAGGATCAAGATACTATATCACCTTCATTGATGATTTCAGCAAGTTTACAATTGTCTACTTCATCCACAGTCATCTGCTCGTCATCTGAACTGTCACTCAGTTTATTGGGAGTTTGAACATCTTGATCCAGATGTTCACGGTTTGCTCCCTCTGTTGGTGGTGGCAGGTCATAATACTGCTTGCTGAGAATTTCATAGCCAACTAGATCGTCGTCAACCATCGTTCTTGCCCCGTCAAACTTGACGTCTCTGACAATCTTTACTTCCTTGGTCTGGGGCATGTAGATTATGTAGTATGAAGAATGTACATCATAGCCTACAAGGAATCCTTGCTCCACCTTTTCATCCAGCTTCTTTCTCTTCTTGTCTGGAATGTGGGCATATGCTACACATCCAAAGATATGTATATGAGCTAGATTTGGCTTGCTGCCCCACCACACCTCATCTAGAGTTGTGTGAGGAATGCTTGATTTGCTAATCCTGTTTTGCAGGTAGGCGGTGTTGGCAGAATGCTGCAACTCATCTATTCTCAAAATTAAGTTTACAACACGAACTTCGAACGTTGTCTGTTGCCCAGATCAGCACATCGGTGCAAGAGAGGTATTCTCTCTCATGGTTGCACATCACTATCTTTTGCTTTTCACGTATATAGGAGATTTCACTTCTCATTCACGCAAAAGAGACTAATATCGCAAATTTGAAAATGTGAAAAAGTCGAAGGTAGGTGGGAACCACATGTTAAGTCTTTTAGACTAAGTGGTGAAAAAGCCGAAGGTTGGCTAAAAACATGTTCTAAGTCATTTTCTACTTAGTGCCGCATTTTCCAAAAGTGCGAAAAGGACAAAGGTTCGTGAAAATATGTTCTAAGTCATATTTCGACCATATGTCGATTTTTTTAGAAATGCGAAAAATGTGAACTATGCGAAACATAATTAAAATATGCAGATTGTGCGAAACTTAGTTAAAAAATGCAACAGTCTGAAAAATGCAAAGAAAAATATGAAAGCTTTGACACTTAGAAACTTTAAATTTCTCCAGCTCCCTCTCAAAGCGGGTATTTTTTTTATTCCCAAGCTCGCCCTTTGCCTTTCAAACATTGTCTTGTCTAAAGGCTTTGTGAAGATATCAGCTACCATCTGCTTCGTTGAAATGAACACAATCTTTAGCTCATTTCTTTCAACCAGATCCCTGATCGAGTGATACTTGATTGCAATGTGTTTTGTATGGAATGAAACACGTGATCCTTTGTCAAATGTACTTTATTTATAAAGAGAGTTAAAATCAAATAAGGAAGAAGGGCTGTTGGGATGAGTAGGAGTTAGATTAAATTCCAACACCGCCTACCTGCAAAACAGGACTAGCAAATCAAGCATTCCTCACACAACTCCAGATGAGGTGTGGTGGGGCAGCAAGCCAAATCTAGCTCATATACATATCTTTGGATGTGTAGCATATGCCCACATTCCAGACAAGAAGAGAAAGAACCTGGGAAAGGAAGAGCAAGGATTCCTTGTAGGCTATGATGTACATTCTTCATACTACATAATCTACATTCTGTATGGCAGCCCTTGAAACTGGCTGCTTAGAGCTAGCGGATAGAGCAACGTCATAGAGCAGGGAGAAATGCATTTCAGGGTGTTTTTGTCACCATTCTATCAAGCGGAGTGCAGGTGACCTAGTGATGGGCTACATTCGTTATTTAGGTACTCGGCCTATTGAGCTTCATTCTAGGTGTAGAAGTTATAAGAGGATTGGATTTTAGCTTCATTTATGACACCTACATGGGTAGCATTGATTATTACCAGGGTTGAAACGTGCGAATACGTAGGTATTAGGGCACATCCGTGCCATGCCAATTCTTCGGTTTGAAACAAAAAATGGTTCAAACCAGGGAGAAAAAAATTCATGTTTTTTTGGGTTTTTTTTTTCTGGCTCGAACCGGCTCCGAACGATTCAAACCGCGGTTCGTGTAACTATGTTTCACAAATGTAAAGACTGACCACAAAGTTGGGCTTCTCACACTTTTCTTAAACATTATCTACCGTTCATAAATTAATATCAGATCTATAGTGTCATTTTGTAGCTCAAGAGATGATTGATCATAGTATGAAGCAGTAGATACAACTACAAGGATCGACTCTATCTGAGCTTCCGCATTGGGATCCTCTAGATTCCAGCACTCATAGGCTTGCATAAGTATATGTGAATCAAATCAAGAATGTTTTTCGCCCTCCCAACACCAGGCTTGTTTAAATTTCTCTCGACATGTGTCTTGTGGCTCCCAAGTCATTGTACCAAGTATGATCCTCTTGATACGATGACAATGATGATATAAGGATGCTAGAGTCTTCGACTTCACCTTCATCGACAATATTACCAGCCTGCTTTCAGTTTTCCCTTACCTGATTCCACCAACAATTTTCAACATTCACTCTTCCAATGGCCCTTCTTGTCGCAATAGAAGAACTTGCCTTGCTTCTTGGTCTTGATGGATGACCCTTCTTCCTCCTGAGCCTTGGAAAACTGTTGTTTGGATTTTTTTTATTGCCCTTTCTCTTGCATTACTTTTGACATGCCGCAAGTGCTTGATCATCAATATTTTGACGACGAGCTTGCACCTTTTCCCATCGTTGCTTCTCCTGCATCAAGATCCCTGTGAGCTCGTCAAAGGTTGGTAGCCTTTCTCTTGATGTTATCCCGCTCATGAACATTTGATAGGTATCTGCAATGCCGCATAAAGTGGTGTGCACCAACTCGACATCACGTATGCGCTCACCTATGGAATGTAGTTTGTCCCTTATTGCCTCGATCTTGGTCATATAAGTTTGAATGTGCTCCCCTTGCTCCATACAAACACTATTCAATTTTGACTTTAAAGACTTTTTCTTCACGGGTTTGAAGTCTTGAACTGCTCTTTTAGTACATCCCAAGCTTGTCTTGGTGTCATGACAGCCACATATCTGAAGCTCAAACTTCGAAAGAAGAGTGGGACATCTTGAGCTCACTATATGACGTGAGGGACGTGACTTCCATGTTGCATCTCAAAAGAAAATTCTTCATGCTCAAGATGTCAAATGGTAATTCACTTCAGAATCACGTTAACCAGTTTAAGAATCTCTTGCAACAATGGCCACTGTCGGATCGATCATCGATGATCAAGATGCAATCGTGACATTGCTTTCAAGCTTGTCCTCTACATATGTGAACTAGTTGATGATCATATCGACACACCTAGATTTAACTCTCACTAGAGTTATCACTATGTTGCTGCAAGAAGACAATCGAAGAAGTCAAGACACCTTGTCGACTTCATCATCTCATGCTCTATATGTAAACAACGGCTCAAAATGATAGAAGAAGAAAAGCTCTAAGCAGTCCAAATCAAATCGAAAACTAATGCAAAGTCAAGAGCAATTATCAAATCCATAGTCGAAGAAGAATATGTTTTGTAAGTATTGCAAACTCACCAATCATGATATCCAGAATTGTAGGGTATTAAAAGCAAAGAATTCTAGCAAACAACCAGATCAACAGGAGAATGCAGTCACAGCATCTCCCAAACTCAACATGGACGAAAGAGCATTTATGGTCAAAGACCAAAAGATGCAACTCGATAATTCTTGGTTTTTGGATTCCGGAGCTACTCAACATATGACCAGTCATCGTGAGCATTTTCACTCCTATATGCCTTACTGTACAAAGAAATATGTTCATCTTGGCGATGATAGCACACACACTATCGAAGGTGAAGGCACTGTAAGATTGATATTCCAGCATGAGCAATTCTTAACAAATGTTTTGTATGTACCTAAACTCTCTACGAATTTATTATCAATAAATAGAATCATTGTTTTAGATCATAGGGTAGAGTTTGAGTATGATCAATGCCAAATTATCGATAGGACAAATAAGATCCTTGCACTCGACAAGAGGCATTGATACTTATATAGATTGGCACATTGTTATTCTGACACTAGTCAAGCCTGAAAACCTCTGTTCTTGTCAATAAAGCATTACTATGGCATCAAAGATTAGGAAACTTGAATCATACATCTGTGTCGATTGGTCTCAACTATCCAACCAACAAAGTTGACCTCCTTGTCTGTCATAGCTGCATCCTTGGAAAATAGACTAGGATTCCTTTTAGATCGAGTCATAGGCATGCACGAAAAGATGTTATAGATGTCGTTCATTTAGATATATGTGGTCCAATGCAAAACTCTGTCGTTGCTTGATGCAAAGTATTTCATTACCTTCATTGACGAATATTCCAGAATAACAGTTGTTTACTCATTAAGCAAAAATCGGAGGCTTTCAAAAAATTTTGACAATTCAAAGAGTGTGCAAAAAATGAAACTAGTAAAAGAATTAAAGCACTGAGGTCCGACAATGGGGGAGAATACATCTCTACCAAATTGAAGGAGTATTGCCTTAACAACGACATTGAGAAACAATACATTACCTCCTATCGCCTCAATCAAATGGACTTGTTGAGAGAAAGAACAAAACCTTGGGCGAATCGGCAAAGTGTATGCTTGCTCATGCGACACTTCCAAAGTCCTTCTAGGCTAAAGTTGTTTCCTCTACAGCTTATATCCAGAATAGATGTTTGACTAAAGGTCTCTCAGACAAAACACCATATGAAATCTGGACAGGCTCCAAACCATCATTATCAAACTTACGGGTGTTTAAATGTATCGCTTATGTGCAAATATTGCAAGATCTCAGGAAGAAGCTCAACTTCTAGAGTATCAAATCTATTTTCATTAGCTACACTACTTTAGATAAAGTTTATAAGTTGTATGATCCTGTCGAGTCAAAGATATTCACCAGTTGGGATATCGTCTTTGTCGACCTCAAAGGTAAGGGCAAAGCTCGTATAGTTGAACTATCTGACTCTCTCAAAACATCGAACATTTTTGTTTCTAAGTCGACTATTCTAATTGAAGGTCCTAGTTCGTCTACTCCAGATGAACAACTTATCAGCAACAAATCCTAAGATGATGATGTTGCAATTCAACAACTACAGCATGATGAAAATAATTGACTTCGCTCATTATCCAGAAGATCGACAAGAGAATGCAAACCACCTATAAGGTATATCGACGAGTCTGCAACTTACCTTGTTCAAGAGTCAACTATTGTCGAAGAGGCACTCAGTCAGCCCAATTCCAATCTCTGGAAAGAAGCTATGGATAAAGAGTATTCATCTCTTATCAAGAACCAGACTTGGACTATTGTCGAATTACCTATCAGCAGAAATATAGTTGATTGCAAATGGATATTTAAAATCAAATACAAGGCAGATGGAAGCATCAGTCAAAGAAAGGGTAGACTTATCGCCAGAGGATTTTCTCAGATACATAATGTCGACTACACTGATACTTTCAGTCCAGTAGTTAAACATTCTTCAATTGAACTTCTATTGTCATTTGCTGCTGCAACAGATTTGGAAATACATAAAATGGATGTACAAACAACATATCCTAATGGAGTTATCGAAGAAGATATTTACATGATGCAACCCAAAGGTTATAACATCGAAGGTAAACAGAATCATGTATGTAAACTCCATAAAGCACTTTATGGCTTGAAGCAATTTACTTGACCATGGTTTCAAAGGATCAACACTTTTCTTATTGATCACGACTATAAACCAAGCACTTCATATTCTAATGTCTACTTCAAGTTAGTGCAACCTTCTTTATCATCACTTTGTATGTGGATGACACATTGATATTCAACAATAGTATCAATCTAATAAAAGAAGCTAAGACAATGCTATTCTCCATCTCATTATTGTCTAGGTATTCAAATCCAAAGAGACAAAAAATAGAAGTTGATTTACATTATTCAGCAAAGATACATTCATAATGTCTTAATCAGATATAATATGATGAATTGCAAATTAGCTCACTCACCAATGGACCCAGGACTCAAATTGTCGAAGGGGACCAATGTCCTCAGATGGTTGAAGAGAAGGAGCAGATGCGTGAGTATCATTATCATTCGATAATAAGATCTCTTATGTACGCGATGATCTATACCAGACCAGACATAGCTTTTGTATGCCACTGGTAATTATAGACAGAATTCATACCAAAATGATAATGACAATCATCTTCAACCACACAAATATTAGACTATCTTATTGAGGTCTCTGGGATACAATCACCAATGATCTGAGTCTATTCCTTAAGTAATAATTACTCTATACCAAGAATATCGTATATCCAATGCACATAATTTTAACTGATGAATCATGATTATTCACAAATCATGCATTTTACAAACGATATTATTCAAAGCAGTTAGTCTCTGGTGAATCCTTTTCACAATGATCATTTCTCAATGAACTTCATCCTGGAGTAACCAACTTCTCAAGTTGATTGCCAATGATTCAAAAATCTCAAATGTATAGGTGCAAAATTCAACTATACTAGTATAACACCACATTTAGATCCTCATCTAAATCATTTATAAGTTAAGCCGTAAATCTTCCACAAAAAGATCCGTTAACTCTGCAAGTATTTGTCTCAATAATACTTGATCATATGATTATGTTCACCGACCAGGAATACACAGTAGATTCATACAAGATTAATTGTGCACATATGTCAATAATCTCAATATGACCCAGTACATAAACACATGCTTATCTGGCAAATTTCTCCAGAATCCACATATGTTAATCAAATATCTCACTGAGAATCTTGTAACTCAGCTACTAAAGAATTTCTATTTCTCATGAGTAAATAACATATTCGGAAAATCTCTGAGACGAATAATATATTTATCTCATCAACTTTCCAACCCAGTTCTTTCACTCAATCAACCCTTCTCTGATCCTAGTACTCAAAGTAAGATTAGATTGATCTAATACAAACACTCAGACTTAAACTCTGATCAAACTTACTCCTCCTCCAATTAAAATGAAATTAGTAACTTTTCACCTTTCATTGTACTACTTATAAATAATGATTCAAATTTCAAACCAATTATAGTTCTAGATTGTTCCACACAATCTCTAGAGAATTTCTCTTATTCAAAAAGTTCCAATTTGGTATCTTATTCTGAATCTATCCAAAATTACTTTCATTTCTATATATATCACAACTGGTTCTCTTCCAAAAACTATGCAACCAACAGATCTTCAAATAGTTTCATCCCCTCTCCTTTTAAAAAAATTATCATTTTTTATAAAAGTTAACTAGAAAGATGACATGAAAATATCCAAATCCATGAAAAGTCAATTATAAGTGCTTTCCATAAAAGGCTTCACTCTATTACAACCAAGACTTTTTCTTCAAATACTTTCAACCCGAGTGACAATACTATCATTCCTCTAAAATCCGTTTATGTAAAAGAGATATTCTAGGTTTAAGATATTGAAACACAATCACCTTAGAATTTTTTCTAAATTCCAAGTCTACACACCAGAGTAGTAATTCATATGATATAACAGTCTTTCAGAAGAATAACTTCATGCTGGAAAGAATCATATAAACCAGTCTGATGTCTTATATTCGAGAAATTACTAGGAAGTAAAGGATCGATTAAGAAAGCCAGAAATAGATTTGAGGGTTTCTGATTTTGTAATGCCACATTGGGATCTAGATTAAACCTCAAAAATTTCCAAAATACCCCACATTTTATCAATGGTTTTTCTTTTTTCCATATCATGACTAGGTACTAAAACACTCCATTGATAATCAAATCTTTACAGTCATAGAATTTCCTTTCCAAAATTACTGATGTCCCATACCACCAGCTCTTCCTTTTAGAAAACTCTTAATTGCCTTATCTGATATTCTAGATATCCACTGATCATCTAGCTATTCTATAGTCCATATAAGATATTATCTCTTGTTTCCAAAAATGTGGAGAATCCATTTATTTAGATGACTGGCATGCCTATCAGATGGATACAATAGATCCATTCCCGATCCTATGATTTAAACAGAAGAATTAACATGTTTCAATATTACATTCCAATCCTTCCAGGTTAGTGAAAAGCTTCGAAACCCTATTGATGCATCAACTCTAGGGACAAGCTTTTGTCAACTAACGGATCCAATGTAATCCATGTATCAAATTCTACTTCTAACATCACAATTGACATCCAAAACTGTGGATAACTCAATGGTTACAAAGATATCAGTTATGATCTCAACTAAATGAATTCAATCCAAGAAATTAATATCCAGTACTAAGCAATTATTTTCATGGACTACCAAAATCCTAACTGCGAAATAAATTTTTCGAGCCCACTTACTACCTCTGATGTACACTCTTCTTCCTCCCTTAGGATTTTCAGTTCCCTGAAAATCTATTTTAGCTAAGGCACTAAGAAGATGTACAGACATTAGTAAATGTAAAAAGTTAATTATTGTACAAAAAAGTCTGAAACAATTTTACTTCTATCCTATACCTGGGTTGAATTCCTGATATACAAAAATCATCACCTAGTATGAAAAACAATACTAATATGATCTTTTGCACACATTTCACCATAGGATTTAACTAGGAAATGAAATCAGTTTTTTTTTTAAAAAAAAATTGATCAGTTTGTATCAATTACGATTTTTTCAATAAAATTGGACTGTTTTTTTTTTTATTGATCGGTTTGGCAGTACTCCATCAATATTAACAAAAACTATCAAAACGTCAGAATATGAAATTACATGAATGAAAATCCTACCATTAGGATTTCAGTAACCCATAAACTATATCCAACGAGATTTCACTTCCTAGATAAAGAGTTCTATCACCACTCATTCTATCTGGCCATTTCATATTGTTTGATGGTTTTTAAATTCAATTTTGACAAGTATCTTGTCCAAACATTCATTTGACCCATTTCTAACGATCAGTTCATCAAAAATATATCAGACAAGTAACCAATTTCAAATTTTAACCAAATATGAAATTCAATAGAAAAGAAAAAAATGAAATTTTAACTTCAACCTGGAAGTACCATACTCCAAAAGTTAAAATGACATTGTATAAACTGTCGGCAAATTCATTGCGGTTCCTTTTGTCAATCTAAAATTATCTATACTCGGAAAATATTTTAGCTTTAGTGAAAACATTGTGACTAACTCTGACTAATAAATTTAGTATGGTCAATTCACTAATCTAAACTCATTCCATAGATAGCGAAAAAATGATTGAAAATTTTGTTTTTTTTTTCAAAAAATCTCGAGTTTTGGCACAATTTACGTAATTTAAAAATTCCGATGAAAATATTGTTAGTACAATAGGGAATCAAAGTTGAAAAATCGAAATATTGTTCGATTCCTAATGTTACTAAACCAATGTCTAACTGGCATGCAAAGCACACTACATCAATCACAAAATGTCATTACAGAATTTTTTATGTAACTTTCAGTTTTACGGAATTTGTCAGCCAATATCACTAATTTGTGACCCAATCGTTAGAGCACATGTGTATAACCACTCAAATCGACTATAAATCCCTCATGCATGAAGAATCACACTCAGAATCAACACGCAATCAATCCATGCAAGCATAGTACCACAAATTAGGGAAAAGACTAGCATGCAATCGTAACAATTACGGATTTTGTCATTTTGCTCACAAAACTGTCCAAACAGCCATAATTTTGGCTATAGTGCACCAAATTAGGCATTGTAAAGCACAGTACGAAGAGAGACCAAGTGACCGAGATGCTTGCCACATCAGCCTTCCACCTAGGCTTCACATGTGTGAGAACAGAGTGTCACAAAAATCCATGGTAGGGTGCACTTCTAGCAGGGCATATGATGTAAAGTCAATCAAACACCTCCCCAAGCTCAAAAGTGATGTTACCAACAGTCTTAAATGGTCTATTAGACTTCTGTGAAGCATTCATACCGTTCCTAAGAAGAATGAAGATTTCTTGGTTTGTAGAAGTCAAATATTCCAAACTTGATGGAGATGGAGCATAAGCCACCGGCCATCAATTTATAGGTCTGATAGACCTGATAGTGCCCTTAAATCTCATTTAGGGTTGCCCACACTTTGTCGGAGTCATTTCCTTAACATTTGAGGCTCTTTGAAAAAAAGAAAAAAATGCGACTGCATATTTACTCGCAATTTCTGACAAGCAAAAAATACGAAAAAGGCGACATTGTTGTCAAACTCCGTGTATTTTTGTAGACTGTGTAAAAACACTTGTAAATCTGTATAAAAACACGAAAAAATCCGCAAAATTGGATAAACAATGGATGAAGATAAAAATTGATTAGTCAATTAGTAAGAAGGAGAATAATTCAACAAGCCTACCAATACTCTCGAAGGATACATGGATGCAGATTGGACAGGGGATATTGATATTGACTTCTAGATTTGTATTTTTATACAATCAAGGCCCAATCCCTTGGAATAGCCAAAAGCAGGCCTCAGTAGCATTATCATCAACCGAATCAGAGTACATTGTTGTCACGAATGCTACCAAGGAGGCAATTTGGCTGAGGCACCTGCTAGCCACATCCAACGACCATCTTTTGTGACAACCAAAGCACCATAGCTCTCTCTCTCTCTCTCTCTCTCTGTCTCTCTCTCTCTCTCTCTATCTCTCTCTCTCTCTCTCTCTCTCTCTCTCTCTCTCTCTCTCTCTCTCTCTCTCTCTCTCTCTCTCTCTCTCTCTCTCTCTCTCTCTCTCTCTCTCTCTCTCTCTCTCTCTCTCTCCCTCCCTCCGAGATTTCATTCTCGAAGCAAGTATATCGAAATCAGGTATCATTATTTAAGAGAGAAACTGCAAAGCAAGGATGTATTATTAGTCTACTACAGGACATAAATAATGGCAACAAATTACTTCACAAAGGCTTTGTCAAAAGAGCACCATCTCATATTCAACGACATGTTGAATCTGAAAATTAAAAGTTTTCAGGATCCACTTTAAAGGGGGAGTGTTGGAATTTGATGCTCAGCGTCAATCCACTCACTTGTAAAATCCACGAAGTGGTGATGTGATTCGACCCATTGAGGTTCTAACTCATTTTTCGAGTCAATATCAATTTTCTGGTTTTCGATCCCGGAGCATTTTTTGATACATGGATCAAAAATTTCTTCAATATTTAGATCGAAAATTTCTCAAGCTTTCCCCTTGTGGTTGATAAATCGATCTTCCACAAAAATGACATCTCTACTCATAAATGTTTTTTTAGTTTCTAGATTGTAGAGCTTGTATGCCTTGTGATTTGGAGAGTAGCCAATGAAAATCGATTTTGTGCTTTTGTCATCCAGCTTCTTTCTTAGATCTTCGGGGATCTGAGCATAAGCAATGCATCCAAACACTCTAATATTCTTGAGTGATGGTTTCAATCCTGTCCACAGCTCATAGGGTGTCTTGCCATTCAGGGCTTTGGTGATGGATTGATTTTGTAGATACGCAACTGTAGTAATAGCTTTTGTCCAGAATTTTTTCGAGAAAGAGACAAGGGCCAGCATGCTTTTGGCACTTTTGATGAGTGTCCAATTCTTTCGTTCAGTGACACCATTGAACTGAGGTGAGTAGCTAGTTGTGAATTGTTAATGTATTCTGTTGGCCTTGCAGAACTCCTTAAATTCTGTGGAAATAAATTCTCTCCCTCCATCTGTGCATAGAGGTTTTATCTTCCTCTGGGTTTGATTTTTTGCAGATGCCTTGTACTGCATGAAAAATTTGAATGCCTCTGATTTGTTCTTCAAAAAATAGGTTGCAGTCCTTTGAGAGAAGTCATTGATGAAGGTTAGGAGGTATAGAGCTCCCCTTTGGAAGCAGTTTGCATCGGGCCATAAATGTCCCTATGTACGAGACCTAGCAAGCCTTTGGAAGTATGAACTGAGTCAGAAATGAACGGACTTCTAGCATGCTTGTTGATTATACAGCTTTCACATGGAGAAGTTGGCTTGCTGAAAGGCAAATCTTGTACTGATCTCTGAGTCGACATTTGGTGAATACTATTGAAGTTCAAATGGCCTAATCTGAAATGCCAAAGCATATCAGTTGATTCAAAAGTAGAAGTGTGAAGAGCTTGACTGCTGGAAGAATAACAATGGCTGAGTTTGTAAAGATTGCCACTTCTTCTCTCGAAAGCTAAAACTTTTTAGGATTTGTCAGGGATGGTGCAACCGATTGTATCAAATTCGACCCTCCGACCCGAATCATTGATTCTGCTAATTGAGAGCAGATTCTTGGTCAGATCTGGAACGTGGAGAATGTTGGACAACAACTTGACTCGATTCTGACTATTCCTTCACCCTAGATCAAATGTGATGAGCTGTCTCCAAATTGCACAACTTGAGAGTGGATGAAAGATTTATAATCTTTGAACCAGTCTTGATGGTGAGTCATGTATTGAGTTGCTCCAGAATCAAGATACCAAGAATTAATATCTTGTTGTTCTTCGACCTTGGTCATAAAGACTGCTTCATCTTCCTCTTGCTACTGGGTCAAAAAACTAGTTGAAGCACTATGTGCTTGTTGTTGGAACTGCTTCTTCTTCTCATTGTTGAATTTTAAAGTTCTGCAGTCCTTGATTTCATGTCCAGTTCTCTTGCAGTATCTGCTGAATAGTTTCTGCTTTGTTTGGAAAGATGAAGTGTTCAAATTTGAACCTGAGCCAGAATTCGATCCAGAGCCAAAATTCAATCCTGAGTCAAAATTCAACTTAGACTGCATATTGCACTTCTTTTTGGATCTAAACTTTTGATTAATTTTGAATATAGAACTTGAGGATCCGACCCTGAGTCTGAGGAGGATGTAGATTTTTTGATTTCCTCTTGTAGAAGCATCAAAATTGCTCTTGATAGAGTAATTTGCTCTTGGGTCAAAATTATCATGGCCCAGTTTTCATAGGCTTCAGGAAGACTCGATAGTAGAGTCATAATAGCATTGGAATCTTCAATGACTGAGCCAATTGCAGCCATTTGCTCCATAAGATTTTTGAAAGTGTTGATATGACTTGTAACAGTTTCTGCTTCAGACATCTTCAGGTTGAAGAATTTCTTCCTCAAATGTAACTTAGAAGTAACATCTCTGATATCATGCAGAATTGCTAGAATGTCCCATGCATCATTGGCTGTCTAAGCATTACGTATGTAAATTATCTATGTATCCTTGATATTGAGAGTGATCATGGCAAATGCCTTGCTATCTCTCAGTGTCCATTTAGTGATAATGGATGCATCACCTTCTGGCTTGACTTCTGTGCTGTCAACAACGTCCCATAGTTCGTTGGCTAATAGCATGACTTCATTTTGAGCTTCCAGAGATGATAGTTCCCTCCATCGAGTCTCCTGCTTAAAGAAGACAGATCCATTCTGGCTAACTGAGATCGTTGGTAGTAATAATGTTTTCGGAATATTGCTTGCTAAAACGTTGTCTTGATAGAAACAAGATTATAATCCGCAATAAAAAACACATTACTGAAATGCCCGCTCTAATACCATTTAGTGAATCAGCAGGAATGAGTGAAAGTTGATGAGCGAGCTTGGTGTAGAATCGGAAGCGCCACAAACAATAGCAGAATATTCAAATTGAATGATTTAGACAAATGCTCAATGAACCAATACAGTAGTGAGACTGAGAATTACACTGTGATTAATATTAACAATGAGTACAACTGCTCGAAGTAATAACTTCAACTTGTTGAGCGTGATAATGCTGGCTACAGAAACTCAAAAACCAGAAGAAGTTTTTTGATGAAGATTATTACTTAACTAACTTCCTATCCATAGCTTAAAGGTCTATTACAAAATATCTTCTTCTTGTTAAATATCTAATTAGCATTTATTGCTAACTGCCTCATTTATTACAATCGCCCCTGAATGAATAAAGTAGGCAGAATTTTCGCGAATCGGATTTCTAACCGATAGTATCAAAATTTACATTGTATCAAAAATTACAATGACTAAAAAAAAATAGGATTTTTCGAGTCAATACGGTATCAAAAAATTCTAGAAAGTTTGATCCTGAATTTTCCTGTCTTATGCTCAGAAATTCAAGCCTTCTGTTTTCTGGTTTTTCAGGATGCTCATTAATGAATGGATTTGAGGCTGAGCATCGAATTCCAATACAAGGGACAGTCAAATTAGATGGAAAATGTTGTAGAACAACTGATCAGACAGATCTTGATTCTACTAACAAAGCGCACAATTTGCTTGACAAAGGATGAAAAAGAAACGAACACGAACTCGAAACATTTCTATTCGTGACCAACTCGAAAAGATTCACGAAGGATTCACAAAATTTGTCTTGCAGTCAACTCGAAAGATTCGCGAAACAGTTTCTTGTAGAAGCTCGTGGCTTTCTTGTTAAAGCTCGAAAGATTTGCAAACAGAATCTTGTCATGAAATTTTCCTGTTTCTTGTTCAAGCCTCGGTTTTTGCTAATTTGTCACGAACAATTCGTGAAATCTTCTAGACTATTTTTTAAGCTCACCTTTCGTGAAACTATCTCGAACAGTTTGTGAAATATTCTAGATTTCTTCTTCAAACTCAAGAATTGTCATCTATCGCAAACAATTTGCGAAAGACAAAAATGTCATGAAGAGACAAGTGTCGTAAACAATTCACTAAATACGAAGCTAAGATGAAGAGATAAACCATCACAAATTATTCACGAACAGAGTTTATTCGAGTCTGAAAACAAAGCGTCTATTTGAATATCAACCGTCATAAACGGTTAGATATCTACTATTATAGCATTAAAAGGCCAAAAGACCTGTAAATAAAAGGCCAAAGGACCTGGCATGTAATAATATAAATACATGTGCACTAATCGTTGTAGCTCACTCAATTAGAGACACAACAGCGAGATAAGACAACAAGAGATGTATATTGATGAATCAAATTCAGAGTTATAAAAATTCATTTTTGATCAATATTTTCTTATTGTCTAAATTGTCTAAATTGTCTTAAGTTATCTCTTACTTCCACATATAACTTCCGCACGTATATTCAATCAGAACTAATATTGTTCTATTAGTACATAGATCAGATACAATCGCGATTGAAGACACTGATATTAGTTTGATTTATTCAAACTTGCATCGTGTTATCTGTGGAAGAATAATTACTATTTTTCCTACAGTGGTATCAGAGCATACAGAATTAAAGTTGATACAGTGGTATCTTTGCATTCCTCTCAACATTCTTCATACATCCATCAGTAAGCCGCTATCTGGAGCTTATTCAGAATTAAAAGATGTCATCGATCACCAATATTCAACCTAAGATCACTACAATCTTGGACCCAGAAGATTCAAACTACTTGATTTGGAAATTAAAGACTTCACTCTTGTTGAAGGGCGAAGGTCTATGGCAATGGGTAGAACCAATTGAGGAGAAGCCAGGAGCTACTCCTGACAAAGGACTTCAATGGAGTTTAAAAAATGACAAAGCTATAGCAATTATTGCGTCTTCAGTGCATGACAATATAATGCTAGATCTTACATCAATTTCAAACACAAAGGATTTATGGAAAGAATTGCAAACCAAGAATGAAACTCGATCTCGTAATCAGATCATTTCTTGGAAGACCAATTAACTTACCTACAGTGGAAAGACAAAGACTTGAACACATTCGTACGAAAGATTAAAGATCAGTTTATTTCCTTGCAGAATTATGGTACAAAAAATACAATTTCTAAGGAAAATAAACTTAGTTATTTTCTTCGAGCCCTACCCAGGTCATTCCACACAACTTAAACTTATTGGCGAAAGATGCGACAATGGCACTTCAAAAGGAAATAGACGGAGTTAAGGAGGAATTAGAAGCTTGTGAACGCTATGATGACAATGGTGATTCAGAAAATGCTGTATTTACTCAAAAGAATAAATCTTCTAAGAAGTCTAAGTTTAAGAGGGAGTCATCTAAGAAGAATGAGTCTAAGACTAATGAACAACAGTCTGGGAAACAACAGAAGAATTTTGGTGATAAGAAGATCTACAACATATGCAGAAGATCAGGTCACATAGAAAAAAAGTGTTGGTTAAATCCAAAGATTGAATGCGTTCATTGTCATAAACGGAGTCATGCAGCAGTAGACTGTTATCAGAATTCTAGAAACCAAACGGAGAGAATTGAAGTGAACCTTCAGATTCAAACTATGTCGAAGACAAAGTAGAATGCTCTAGAGCAACAGAAGACAGGGCAACAAGGAATTCAGCAGCTTATATTAGTACTGATCTATGTTGTTCATCTAATTCAATTCGAGAAGTAGTACTTGATTCGAGAGCCACCTCACATTTTGTTTCCTCGAAAAAAATTTTGTCTGAGTATAAGAAGACAAATTATTCGAGATTCATTATACTTGGTGACGGTTCTAAACATGTGGTTGATGGAACTGGTGTATTATGACTAGACACAGACTAGGGAGACAAGAAACTGGAGGAAGTTCTCTATGTCCCTACTCTTGATAAAAATCTTCTATCTGTTGCAAAGATAGTCAATACAGGCATGAAGGTAATCTTCACGAAGAACTCTTGTCAACTGTTCGAGGAAGATTCTGATAACCTGGTTGCTAAAGGCAACAGAGAAGGAAATTTATATCACTTGAAAATTCGAACTCGAATCGAACAATCAATCAAACTCAGGAATCGGCAAATGTACTATGGCACAAGAGGCTATGTCACATGAACATGGAAGCCTTGTACCAAGCCAATAAAAGTCAGAGAATTCAAGGAGTCGAAATCAAAAGTAGAGATATTCGAACTACATGTGAATCCTGTCTTAAAGGCAAGATGACTAGAACACCTTTTAGTAAGGATGTTTATAAAGCAACTGAGGCACTTAATTGCTGAGGGTAATGACCTTGTCTTTTCATCATTAAGAAAAAAAGGATTTTTCTCCACTGCTCCAATCAACATCCTAAAAAGCCATTTTAGTTTTGTTTTATTTAAATCAACATCCTAAAAACAAATTAGTGCTCAATTTGTTGAGGAAGAGAAAGAAAACTACACAAAAATTCAAAGCTATAGCTAAAGTAATGGTTGATAGACTTAGAAGTTTTGCCCTACACTAAGTAAGTTCTTAGAGATGCTAGGAATGTAAAGTACACCATCTATCTTGATCTTCTTTGGAGATCCCAAGCATAAAGGTATTGATCCTACTCCTTCTAATTTACAAGCACAATCATTTGATGTAAAAATTGACTTGATAGGACCATCATAAGCTGAGAAAGTTGAAAAATAGTCCCTCTTACTTGTCGTGTGGGAGCTAGCCCCACTATCTATCCACCAAGGGTCTTCTCCCATTCTTGAAGATGAAAAACTTGACATCATGAGAGAGTCTTCATGTGAACTCTCTTGCTCTTCTTGGTGTAGGTTTGCTTGACTTTGAGCTTGCTTCCTCTTGAAGCACTCAAAGGCATAATGCCCCATCTTGCTACAAAAGTAGCTCTGATCTTTGACTTATCCTTCTTGGGCTTGCTTGAGCTTGGAGTTGAAGATCCTTCTTGATCTTCACCTTGACTTGGTTCTTCTTGAATGCACCTCCTTTGCCTTTGGATTTTCTTTTGCCCTTGATGAAAAGGGCCGTGTCACCTCCATCATTGAGAGAGAGTTTCTCCATCCTCGACTTGATGTGTGTTCTCCTACTCTCCTCGGACATGAGGACTCCTTGGAGATCTTCAAGAGAGGGCAATTTGCCCATGATTGCCTAGCCGTGCACCAAGTTAGCAAAATGACACACTTAGTTTATTCAAAATCAAATGAACAAGTTCACACTCCTTAATAGAATATCCTATGTAAGCAAGCTCCTTGTTTAAATCTCTCAAAACATATGAATGACCACTCTCTCCCTTGGCTTGGAAGCATGGAAGGATTTGGTTCTTCAAGGATAGCAACCTTGAAGTGTTCTTAGATTCATATATTGAAGAGTTTCCCATGCTTCTTGAGCCGAGGTGCAAGCACCTACCTCCTTAAGAAACTCCTTTGCTAAATTCATTTTAATACAATGGAGAGCAATCTTGCATCTCTTCTTGTATTGTGTAGCTTCTTGAGTGTGAATGGGCTCATGCAATTCATTACTCACAATTTCCAATAGATCTTGAAAAACAAGAATAGACTCCATTCTTAGCTTCCAAATAGAGTAATTAGAAGCATTCAATCTATCATTTGGATCTAAGAGATATGCATTTATGGAAGCCATCTCTCTCTAGTCAAGAGCTTGATCAGAAAAAATGGATGCAAAATCAAAATCTAGCTATCCCACTACTTAGGGACTTAAGAAGAATCAAACCTTGACCTCTCAACAAGATCCTACTTGATTTTGAGCTAAATCAAATCTATTTGAAACAAGAAAAATGGAAACTAGCTTGAATTGGAGTAAAAATTGGATGTAGAATTGCCTCCTACTTGATCTCGACTTCACAAGATACTTGGATTCATCTGACCTGAACCAAAAGGAATCAAATGCACATAAATGCCTCTTCAAATCATTCCTATAACAGGTTGAATCACTATGCAATAATTAATCCAAACTATTTCACCAAAACAAGCAAAAGTGATCACAATCTTATCTAGAATTGCAATATATGATGAGTACTTTTCAAAAATCTTGGGCTGACCCTAAAAATGACTTTCAAGGACCTTAATATGCCTAAGAACGACCTATTACAGCACCAAGAATGGTGATCTACCTTCCTATTGAATGATTGAAAATTATTCTTTGTGATGGACTCCACAAATCGAGTAGCACCAAAAAGAAGGAAGCACAAAAAAAAGTTGCTATTTTGATCCAATTGATAAGAGATGACCTCAACTCGGATTTTGAAGCTAATAGAACTATAAATAAAATTCCATTCGATCCCTCTTCACTCAATTACATAAAAAATTGAAGGTGCTAATCATAGATTATGTCTAGACAACAATCATATGCTTGAATTGCATCAAAATCTATTATCCAGCATGATTTATAGCTCATTTCTTGGATTCAGCAAAATAAGTTCAATTGATCCTAGAAATTATGGAGAAAGCACCTAATTAAGGTCCAAACAATATCCAATAGCTAGGTAAGAAATCAATCTATTGATTTCTAGCAACTCCACAAATTGGCTCCAAAATCATGCAAAATCCCTCCCAAGTGTGGATGTACGGCCTGCTGTAGCATGTGTATTGTACCATCACCATCCAAACCTTCTAATGATTACAAAAAACCATATTCCAATGGCAATCATCAAGCAAATGATAGACCAAAACTATTCATGAAGGAAAATCTCAATTTTACTCATCATTGGGGCTCGAGAGATCCAAAACAATGTAAAATTGAGTTTCCATCCATGCTATTGTTTTAGTTGCCATGTTAATGACATATATTTTGTGCTCTAGCTTAGATAATTTTCAAATGCACTGTTTTCAGAGTTATGCGTCTTGTGATTACTCCTTAACTACAAGCTTTCTGTGTGATAATTTTTTATGATCTGTAGCATGCTTGTGTACATTAATCTTATAACTTTTCAAGACATTACTTTGTGGTGTTGTTTCTACACTATTTGCACTTTCAATGTATGGTGATTTATGACTTGATGGAAAGCTAAAAACATTTAATTTCTAGGTCTTGGTAGGTGGCTACACCATCAGATTTAAGTTTGATCATAAATCCTTGCGACAAGTGGAGCTCTTGCCAAGGCAAGCTAGATTTGAATTGATTTTAAGTCATTATTTTAATAGTTTATGCTTATTTGTGAGACCTCCATCACTTTCTAATCATTCATTGATTAAGCATTTTGCATGGATGTGAATACCACCCATGGTAGCTACCCCCAAAAAAACATGTTACCTAGAATTTTAATGTCTCAATCTACATTACGGTGACTGGACACATGCCTTTCATTCTTTTGTCAAGATGGGAATTGCAAACTCTGTAAAATGGTTTTGTATGACAAATAGACACCAACTGTTATAGTAAATGATTGGCTTAAAGAGTTCTTCAATAAGTAATAAGCTGGTTAGGCCTCCTTTCCTCTCCATGATGTCGAGGCTCGACTCCAATTTCAGCACACAAATAAGGACCTAGAAGAGAAAACATGTCGGAGGGATTGTTGGATGGCTTGACTTCAAGGGATGGAGTTATATCACACTTGAGCTCACATAGATATACAAGATCAAAACAAGTATGCTTAAAGGGATGAAAGTTCATATTTTTTTAACAAACATATTGGGCTTTGAACATTCTTTCTTCAACATAAAACAAAAGTGAAACTCTTTTGCAATTCAAAGATGGAATGTAGATTTTGTTTGTTTTCTCTCAAAAATATTGATTTTGTAAAGTCATAAATTAGTGCATGATTTAAATTGACAATTCTGGTAGTATTGGAATGGAGAATAACAATAATTTTGTACCCATGCTAGTCTTCACTCCACTTGGATTCAACAAGGGATGACAAGAAGGCCAAATTTTGTTGTGTGCAAAATGACAATGATGTAGTTCATATTTGGTAGTCGGATTATTGAGACTTTGATCGCCCTCCAAATGGAATACTTGGAAGGCCAAGCTAAGTTCAAAGAAGTGAGACAAGGACTACAATGCATAAAATCACAATACTTAAAGGTCTAACAATTGTGCATAATTGAGACAAGGACTTGTACAAGGAGAGTTTTGCAAAATTATGCCAGAATTGTAAACTATGAGATACGGTGTGTATCTCTTTCTTGGGGACACTTATCATTGTGACAAGGGACCACACACTCAATACGTCATTCAACATGATACTCAATATGTCATACAAAATGTTAATGTGTATCTTCAATTTTGGGTTTGCATGGATATGCTACTTTGAGCATTTGTCATGATCGACAAAGTCCCATAGGGTGGATCCTCTTTCTGTGGCTTAATTTGAGAGCTTAAATAATTATCTAATAAAGCTCAAGTTTTTTTTTTTTCTTCGAGAACCATTTTCGTCCCATTTCCAACATAACCATTTCTCTTCTTTTCTAACCTTCAACTTCCATCAATTTCCTATCACAATTTGACTAGAAAAAATTAAATCCTTTTCATCTTGAGACAATTACTTTTTTATTACCTACAAAATTGGCATATCAAAATTGAAATTCACTGACTGGCTATTGGACACTAATGGATACTATTGGCTTTTGGTGATTAACACTAGTGCTCAAGAAAAATCATTTATTCTTAATAATAAACCTACCAAAATGGAAATTGACCTATCTTAAACAAATAATTTGTAGGTTTTGAAAATGTGCATGTTTTGCCCCTTTTGTAGGTGATAAGTTTACCAACTTTATATCTCTAGACATATATTTCAATGTGCAAGTTTTCAATGCTTTTTTACATTACAACAAACAAAACTAGCATACCTTAGTGGCAGAATTTTGTAGGTTTATAAGTTTTCTCTTTGACTCTTATCTTGATTCTTCCGATGGGAGTGGCAAATTAAAGTTGGTCATGGTTTTATGCGGTCCAATATCATGTTGTTGCTCAAATCTTGTGTTCTAAAAGTGCTATGCTCATCTCACAATCCAATGGAGAAATGTACTTCCTTCTAAGTTTTGCGATATCAAATCTTTGGCATAACAACAAATGCACTGTCGCCCTACAAACAAAGTCGAGATGAAAGTAACCTAAATATCAAAATACTATAATTTCAATTGATTGAAATTAAGTCAGATAAGTTTTCAACCTTTGGCTTTTAAAAAACCCTATTGCACTTAAGCACCAATGAGTTTCTTGTACAATGCAAAGCTCGATAGGGGGGCTTTTTCCAATGTTTGATACCGACCTTACGAATTGTTTCTCAAACCTTGGAAATAGCACTTTTTCATGGGGCAAAAAATCATGTAGGTCACTTTTACTATCCATTAGCCTAGTTTCTCAAATTGTGCAAGGCTTCGAGGTCTGAGGTTTTCCATGGTTTAAAAATCATGGAGACATCTTGTTTTTACATGGTAAGTTTGTGTTCTTCTTTACCTACTTAAGATATACTTGGTCGTTCTTGTGGCCATGATGGGCTTGAAAAGCATGTCCCTTCTTAGAATGAAAGGCTTAATTATCTTGTATGTTCTCATATCTATACTGCATTGGAATTAAACCCTTAACGAGAGAGAGAGAGAGAGAGAGAGAGAGAGAGAGAGAGAGAGCGAGAGAGCATGCTTGTTGGTGCAGAGAATTGAACGTGGGTGGGTGACCCCAATTGAAGCATGATACATCAACTCACCACATGTCGGAATATCACAAAGAGGAAACAAAATCCAAATGAGCTTGAAACAAAATCCAAATGAGCTCACGACTTATTGAACGACGACTATTGTTGATGGGTTTTGCTCTGCATAATTCCCGTCAAATTATGAAAGGGGGAAAAATTTGGATAGTTGAAAAAAAAAGCTTTTTGTGAGCACCTATTGGTTGGTGGCTTACTTCCAACAAGAAAAAGGCCAAAGAGGGACTCAGACACCATGATTGGTCCCCCGGGATTCTATCTCTCTGAGGCTGCCACTTGGCGTCTTCAGGTGCCTCCTCAAGTGTTTTGTTATTTTCCTTCTTTTCAACCCTTTCTGCCCATCGCTACTAGAAAGGCTGCCGTGCGAGGGAGAAGTTCATTGTTGGCAGATCAGGCGAGAGAAATAGCGAGGAAAAGGAAGAAGAGGGAGAAATAGCCCCAGTTTTGGTGGTGAGTAGCATGAAAATCAGTAGCTAGGAGGGTGGTTTGTCAGCTTCTTAGTGTAGGAGGATCATTAGCTGATCATTGATGGAGAGTGCATAATAGATAGTTTGTAGAGTGAGTGATAGTCTGTAGAGTGATCATAAGATTTGATAATTTTTACTGGAGAGTGATTGGTAGCCTGTGGAGTGCTCATAAGAGCTGAAAATTATTGTTGGAGAGTGAGTGAGTCTGTGGACTGTTGATAATAGCTGATCGCTGCTGTAGAGTGAGTGATAGTCTGTAGACTGCTGCCAATAGCGAGTGATAGTCTGTAGAGAGCCGATAATAGCTGATCGTTGCTGGAGAGTGAGTGATAGTGATCTCTCTACTGTGGGTTAGAGCTGATTTGAAGAGCGGAGGAGTCGTGTGTTGAGATACGAATCTGAAGAGCAGAGTATGGATCGCCGATTCCCATTCAGCAGCAGCAATGGCGCTGCGAGCAATCGCGACGGAATATGTAGTTCTGCGAATTACTCCATCACGAGCTGCTCGAAATCAGGCATTTCTGCAGTTGGGATTGTGGCGACGCCCTCATCACCCGATGTGTCTTCAGGCATTCCCAGCAAGGGTGTCAAGGCGTCCAAGGGGGAGAAGCAGGCCGCATTGGCAGGCAAGGGCAGTGGGAGGAAAGGGAGCAGAAGCAAGAAGAGATTTGTGGGGGTAAGGCAGCGCCCATCGGGGAGGTGGGTAGCGGAGATCAAAGACACAACGCAAAAGATTCGGCTGTGGCTGGGCACCTTCGACAGGGCCGAGGATGCTGCCCGTGCCTACGATGAGGCTGCATGCCTCCTCCGCGGCACCAACACCCGCACCAATTTCCTGCCTGCCAACTCCACCGCCTCAGGAGCATCTCTGCTGCCATCCAAGGCTGCACGTCTTCTCAACCTCCGTCGCATGAGCGCATCCAAGGCCAAGGCAACAGAGCCCAGCGTTGTGGAAGCGTCCTCGATCAAGCCTCAGCAGAATTTGGCATCTGGTGGAAGTACTTCCCTGATGCAGCTCTCACCTCCAGCTGAAATCCAACCTCCTATGATCTACTCTACTTATGCCTATGACAGCCACCACCATGTTGATGGAAGCAAGATGCAGCAAGAATCTCTTCTTACCCTCCTGAAAATGTATAGAGAGAGGTATTATGGATCCTCTATGTTTCAAGAGGATAACTTTGGCGGCCTTTTAGAAGATCATCTTGGAAGCACACAACTGTTGTGTCGAAAAGAGTTACCCTCATGTGCTCGGATCGACTTTTGTTCATCATTAGATACATCCCCACATCAGGATAATGAGATGCTACATGCACAATATGGAAATGCTAGTGACATACATAGTGATGTCTCCTCTCTAGATGACACACGTTGTCCCATTGAATCACCTTTCGAAATTTGTGATGACATTGTCATGCCAAAAAGTCTCAATAATGACCTTCCACATGAGCCGATCTTGCCAGTACTAGATTTTGCCAGCTCAAGAGATGAATCGTCAGATAGCTCAAACCATCATTATGAGGAGAGCTCTATATTGAGAGAGCATGTCAAGCGCATGATGTATGAGCGACAATCCTCTGCATCTCTCTATCTCATGAATGGTGTTCAAGAGTGTCTTTTGTTGTCGCGTAATGCCATGTCATCACCATCACTTTCCCTACCCCCCTCTTTTTATGCTCAACGTGCATCTCAATCTACTAAAACAAACAACTCCGTGTGGACTGCACGTATCAACATAGACCAACAAGAAACAATGACCCCAGACCATGAGTCTAACATAAACGTAGACAATCAAAGTCAAGAAGCCATGTGGAATTCTTGGGATCTTCCACCACTATGTGCTGTAAATTGAAGGAATTTTGTACCCAATGCTTGGTTCATAACGTTGAATGTCATTCTTTATGGATGAGCAAAAGTGAGTTTGTGAAAATTGAGCAACTTGCTTGCTAGCCCGAAACATAGAAGCATAAACGCCATCTAGGTCAAACTTTCTTTTTAACCATTGTATCTTGCTAAGGATCAAGTATTGTATTTATCGATGTAGAAGCAACTAGTATGGCTAGAGGTGTTCCTCTATATTGAATTTATCCATTCTGACATATTCTTTGGTGAAGAAAGCATAGAGCTCAACATTCATTTTAATATTTTGATTGACTATCATTATGTTCATATCATTTCTTATGCCTTCAAGGTAGATGAGTTTGACTTGATATTCTTAGCAAAACTATTAATTTGTATTTTGTGACAAGCATTATGTTTTGCATGTGTTCATCCTTTGCTACTTTTTATACCATGTTAATGCCTTAGTTTGCTTTCTCTTTTTTTTTTTTGTTTCTTGAACTACTGACTAGAAATAGATAGAAAGATTTATAAAAGGAATGGCAATAACCTTGTTGGAGCACTCATGTAGAAAGGTAGACACATCATTAGAGAAAATTTGGATTCCCAAAAGTCCTAAGAACTACCAACTAGGAGAGAGAATATTTAGAGAGATAAATGCTCAAGCTTGATTGACATTAGATTCAGGTAGCAAGAACCTATATTCACATTATTGGAGTTTGTGCAAATAGTCTATCTTGACATTATGGGAGCTTGTGCACACTGGTTTCAACAATTTTACGCTTGATGGGCAACTAGGATTGCAAGCTAGCCCCATACAATGATAGCCAAATTTGAAAGTGACTCAGAGATCATATATTATATGTATTAGCTAGTCTAAGTCTAATTGATCCACACATAAACATAGTGTATGATAGCAAAAACTTGAAAGGCCTTTTTTATTTCCATTTATTAGAATCAACCATTTTATGAAATAAATGTTAAATACTCTAAAAATTAAACTAATGAATAAAAGAACAATTGTCCAAATGCTAAAATTACATACTAATCAAATAAAGCAAAGTCACTATGACATAAAATTTAGAAGAAAAAAATCATGTATATTTGTTATTTTTATATTCTAAAGGAGCCTAAATGCAACAACCAATTGAGCATATATTATAGAAGTTTGTATACACATTTGAATCAAGAGTACAAAAAAAAGATAGGCTTTCGTGGATTCAAATGCCCATCATGAGATCTATACAGCATAGACTTTGAGAATATTCCAAGTGAGTCCTATGCTTTGTAAACAAGTCTTTTCCCAATGCTTTGGTAAAGATATCAGGTACACATTCCTTTGAAGGTACATGTTGAAGCTCCACCTCCTTTGCCATGACTTGCTCCCTCACAAATTGATATGCCACCTCAATATGCTTGCTCCTAGCATAGTTTTGACCATAGAAATTTGATCCAACTTTAGAAT
Source organism: Diphasiastrum complanatum (assembly GCA_029204225.1). NCBI lineage: Eukaryota > Viridiplantae > Streptophyta > Lycopodiopsida > Lycopodiales > Lycopodiaceae > Diphasiastrum > Diphasiastrum complanatum. The sequence continues at coordinate 43,081 of MU832208.1, read as the reverse complement.
GATCTCCATCCTAAGTATAGACCTCTTTTCCATGGTTTTAAAGTAGCTTCCATAATTGATATAGAGAACAGTGTCCACATGGGATGCTTCACTATTTCTTACATCAATTTTACATGTCAAGATGTGAAAAGAACATGAAGAACCAAATAGAATATAAATAAGATGATTCCTCCATGCTATCAACTTTGAACTCTCTGAAAAATTACATCAACCAAACAATAAATATGAGTGATCAACTATTGCTTACATGTATCCTCCCTCTTTGTCCTTTCTTGCCATGTATCCACCATGAAACTCCATGGATGAGCCTCCATCTCCATCTTACCACAATATTCCATCATCACTTGATGACTTGATCATGAATGATATAATGAACCTCTGATAGCTTCATTTCCATCAGCAAAACCAGCCAAGAATGCTAGTACAACTCCATCATCAAAATGATGTAAAACAATGTAGCTAGTTTGACCATATGTAGTGGGTTTCTTTTCTTGCCTATCCTCGACCCAAGATCTAATCAATCTAGCATCGAGGAGATGAAGTTAGTTGTCACACGTAGATTCGTTCCCATGAGAGCGATAGTATAGTTCAGATTTCAGCATGAATGGAAGATCCAAATTTAATTCTAACATCCATTAACCCTAAGCATTAACACTACATCCATTGACACTAGATCCACAATGAAGATAGATTACTCTCTCTCTCTCTCTCTCTCTCTCACACACACACACACACACACACACACACACACACACACACATATGAGAAGGAAAAGTGATAGAGACCAAGGACATTCATAAATCCATTTCACAAGAGAACCAATCTGCTTTATTGAAATGAAGAAATGTACATGTGTAGGAGCTCGAGTTGGTCCCTTTTTATAGTAGAGAGGAGGACCTTGGCCTTTGAATCCTATTGGTCCATTTCTACCTTCCTAATTATTCAAATTTAAAAAAGAGTGGGAACCATCCAAATTGGAGGGAAACCCAACTTTATTCACTAACTTGACATTTAGGCCCTGCAACATTAAAAGTCCCGCAAAAAAGGCCTAAAGTCCTTTTATTGACTTTCAGCTAATCAAATCTTTATGTGATCATCGGGTTGGACTTACACACGCAGGGTGCCAAATCTCTCTCACTTATTAACTAGGGTTAGGGTTGTCGTGGGATTTGCAAATCCTCCGACAGTATCCCCCACCAAAATTGGTGGCGGTCCCATGAACCCTACGAGACGTAGTTATTGTGGGCTTTTATTTCATTCACGTCGAATCTTTATTAAATGATACTGCACCTTCTCCATGAAATCGAGTCGGGCAGTGTTGAAATCTAAATTGTGCGAAACATCAGAAAAACCATCAAAAACACCAAAAAATCACCAACACCCTAAAAATACAGAAAAAGAACCTTCGTCTGATTCACTATGCACAGGTGTGATTCTGATCTATCTACTGCCAAGTCGACAAAGAATATTACCAAATTAGAAGGTTTCTCAGAGGATCATTGTCATATTGTCATATTTTTGTCAAAAAAGTCTCTTTTTTGCAAAAATACCAATATTACTTTTGATTCTTCGCCGGAACCTTCGCGAAGTTTTCAGATCATTCTATTTACATTAAAATATTATTTTTGAGTTTGGCGAACATTCATCCTATCCAGATCATAGAAAATCTTTATTTTTACCCTTGCCAAACTACTGTGTTTTTGTGTGCTAGAAACCTTCGCCGGTTTTACCCTAGCTTTATCTATGTTAGATTTTGAGCCTGAGACTTCGGTGAAGGTTATTTCCATAAAAATTGTTAGAAAACCCTAATCAGAGAGTTTTTTTTTAAATAAAAGATAGCACTGTTGAATCTTTGTCGAGTGAATCTTCGCCTAGGGAACCTTTGCCAGTTCTATTTTTAGATTCTGATTTTCCAGATCAAATCCCTGTCAAATTTTGGATCAAATCTGATACAATCTGATTTTGATTTTGAGAAATTTTTCATTTTTGAGAAGTATCAATTGGTTGAATTTCAGAATCTTTTTCACAATATAGGAATATGATTCTTGTCAAGTGGAAGAGATCTAGCAAATCTGATCTAAGATAGTTTTGATTGAAAATCTAGATCCAATCTCATTGTCTGTTGATTTAATCTGTGAAGATGGCTGCCCCTCGAGCTACTCCTGTAGGAGGTGCTCCTCAGGAAGTCAATCCAATTATTGTTACAAGAGCACCCCATTTTGATCTACCCAAACACAATGGTTTAAAAGATCCAGTTAGATTTCTTCAGATCTATTCTGAATCTTGTGAAGTCTATGGTGAAATTTTTTTCCAAGATAAACTTAAGCTTTTTCCTATGGCCTTAACAGACGCAGCACAAGATTGGTACTATAATCAAGATGAAATTGAGCGTACAGATTGGGAGACTGTTAAAAGAGCCCTTACCACACGGTTCAAACCTCGAAAGTTTATAGAAGACCCTTTCCTAATTTTCAGTAAAATTAAAATGGGAAAGCGGGAAATGGTACGAGATTACATTGAACGGGTAAAACGCCTCAGATCTGAGTGTGAACCTGAGCTGATTAACAAAAATGCCATGATTATGTGATTTTTGACAGGTTTACCTAAAAGGATCAGACATGAGCTGAAACACCATAATGAGTACGCACTTTTGCAAAATGCTATGGATGATGCAATTCGGGAGGAGGATGAAGATTCATATGATGAGCCAAATATAAGTATGTTGTCTTATACAGCCGGACAGACCACTACGACATCCACCACTATTGCATCAACAAATGTCAATGCTACTGCAGAAATGATGCTTAACGAGTTCGACAAACTCGAGAAGAGCTAGCAGAAACAGATGGAAAAGTTGCAGTCGCAATTTGATGAGAAGATCAAAGCATTGGGAGATTTCCATGGACAAGCGAACAAGGAACCTGAGAAGTTTGCAAAGACTTTTCCTACTAGAGAAAATGTTTGGTGTTCTATTTGTACAGGAAATCACACAGTGAATGAGTGTCCTCAATGGAAAAAATGAATGGAAATAGGTATATGCCATTTGTGTAATTCGCCTGATCATGAGACTGATTTTTGCAACTTCAATCCTCGGATAATTCAGCAAGGGTATGCACAGATGGGATATTGAGAACCAAATTATGGAGGAAATCCGGCAGCTAGACCTCGACAATTTGCTCTTGGATACCCGGAAAGGTTAGCCTTACCTGTCCCACCAAAGCACCCCACTCCTCCTGCCAATTTATGGAACCGGAACCTTACAAAAATCCCGAACAATGGAATTATGGTAATGATCAAGAAGGTGGATCTTCAGAACAATATGCTATTTATGTTGTCGCACAACAACAAGCATCTAGAAACTGGACCAGAGCATCACTTGGATGCTTTGCATGTGGAGAAAATCACAGAGTTAGAAAATGTCCAAATGAAGAGAAATTTGTACCATTCTATCGTGACTGTGGGGCCATTGCTATAAGGAGTGTCCAGCAGAACTAAAGCCACCACCGGCTACAGCTCCTGTAAATTTGATAACAATCAAACAAAGACCAGTAGCTCAGAATAAACCAAGTATACCCTTGATGGTGGTCACCAGAGCACAAAAGTAGAAAAAACTGGTAGCAGATCCTGTACTTGCTGATTCTAAACCATTAACTGATATACCAACAGCATCTGGAGTCTATTTAAATCTTCATGCAGAAAAAAGAAGATATAAGGATATGAGACAGTGGATTAAATATCTGCAAGAAGAAGAGGAACTTGAAGCTACTAGAGCAACAACCGAAGTTGGTTCTTCACCATTGTAGTCATCGGAAAATTCACATACAAATACGAATGCTCAGTTGCATCATCATGAAGAACCCTTCAAGATGACTGAATCAGAAGCACCGCAAACATAACTGCTTATGAATATTTTGTCTAGTAAGATCAATATTTCATTGGGAGAGTTCTTGAAGTTGGTGCCAAAAGCAAAAGAAGTATTAGCGCAAAAGTTAACTCAAGTTGAACAAGAAGTCCATCAGGAGCCACTTTTTTGTGCTGGATTTGAAGAATCTAATGAAGTACTCCATGTCGGAGAAGCTTGGAAAAGAACAAAAAATATCACTCTACCGATACAACATAGAAAATTTCCTAATGAAGCAGCTGTGATAGATGGCGGTTCGGATAATTAACCTAATTTCTACAAAGCTATGTGCAAAATGGGGCCTTACAAAGATAAAACCTGTGACTTTTGCCATTAAGCTAGCTGATCAAACGACACTTCGTCCGCGAGGAATGGTTGAAGATATACTTGTCAGAATTGCCAGAGTACAGTTCGTCATTACTTTCGTAGTAATGGACTTACCAAAAGCACCAAATGTCTACCGAGCTATATACAAACTGACTATTGTTCCTATTTGGACAGTAGAGGCATTAAAAGCCTTTGAAAAATTAAAAAAAAAAACATTAATTTCAGCACCAATACTGCGTTCTCCAGATTGGACGGTTGAGTTTCATGTTCACACTGATGCCTCGAAATATGCAATTGGATTAGTTTTGACGTAGCCAGGTGACTATAAGAAGGACTATCCAATACAATTTGCAAGTAGACAGTTTACGTATCCGGAGAAGAACTATTCAACAACAAAATGTGAAACATTTTTTCTGTTCGGAAATTTCGTCATTATCTCATGGAAACGCACTTTGCATTTGATACGGATCACCAGCCGTTACTATACTTGTTAAACAAGACGTGCAATACTGGACGTATTGCAAGATGGTTACTGTTATTGACTGAATTTGACTTTCGAATTGTGGTTCGAAAGGGGAAGCAACATCATCTCACCAACCACGTTTCACGAATAGAATCTGCACCAGTTAATACCGAGGTGGATGATGAATTACCAGATGCTGCATTATTCTATGTAGAAGCAAAACCTGAGTGGGCAGCGGATATTGTTGAGTACCTGATGCTAGGACAACCGAATGACTCTTTGACAAAAGTACAGAAGAGACAATTGATTCATAAGGCTCAACCTTATCAATTGATTACATGACAATTGTATCGTTGTGGATCAGATAATATTCTACGTAGATGTGTTTTACAGCATGAAATACCAGATTTAATCATGTTTTCACATGATGGCATGGGCGGAGGACACTTCTCTATAGATATTACTGTTCGCAAACTTTTGCAATCAGGTTGTTGGTGGCCTACACTTTATAAGGACACAAAAAATTATATTCAGACATGTGATGTTTGCCAGCGAGCACAACGGCCTACTAGATAGGACTATGAACCCTTGCATCCGGTTTCATAACAAGCGCCATTTGAAAAATGGGAACTAGATTATGTTGGTCCTATTCATCCTTTCGCGCGAGGATCTCAGGCCCGATACATTATCGTAGCAACTGATTATATGACCAAGTGGGTTGAAGCCAAAGCTGTCAAAGTTGCTGATGCAAAATCTACGGCCAAGTTTCTCTACGAAAATATCATTATCAGATTTGGATGTCCAATCGAAATGGTCAGTGACCGGGGTACACACTTTGTTAATCAAACGATAAAGTGTTTATTGGAAGATTTTTTTGTTATAAAACAATCTAGTACTCCTTATTATCCCAGAGGCAATGGCCAAGCTGAATCTTCCAATAAAATTCTCTACATTATTATGACGAAAACCGTTGAAGCGAGTCGATCTGATTGGGAACATAAACTACATGCAACATTATGGGCATTCAGAACTGCTTACAAAAGTAGTACAAATCAAACACCCTTTCAACTGGTTTATGGTCAAGATGCTATCATGCTGATTAAATTTTTAATACCATCTTTATGCATAGCAGCAACAGAACGATTAAATGATGATAAGTCTTTTCAACTACGTCATAAAGCATTGCACAAATTGTGTAAAACAAGATTGATGGTAGTTCATGTGTTAGCAATAGAGAAAGCCCGTCTTAAGACATGGCATGATCATCGATTACACAAAAAGGATCTGAAAGTAGGAGATCTTGCACTGATGTACAAAACAAAGCTGATCAAGAAAAAATTGAAGTTTACCAGTGAACGCCTGTATAAAGTAAAGGAAATCCTGAACTATGGAGTAGTAATTCTTGAGCACTTGGACGGAAAACGGTTTGATACTCTTGTGAATGGCAGCCGATTACGCAAGTTTTGGCAACCTACTCCGCCAGTTCAATAAGCATGATCCAAATGATTTTTTATTTTTATTTGTTTTCAATTTCTGGTTTTCCTACTTAATTGTTAATTTTAGACAGTAAAAAAAAATGAGGAAAGACTGATGAACAAAAGTAAAAAAAGTCATCAGAATGGAAAAAGAGGAAGGAAAGTATTTTCAAAAAGATAAGTTTTGATGGAAAATGATTATAAAATCATTGTTTTGGTCATATGTTGCCTATACAGTATGGGAAACCTTTGCTGAGCTTTCATATTGTACATCCACTTCAGATATATCTAACTTGGGCGAAGGTTCTTTTCTAGAAAAAGTACATGTTTTTGAGTTAGGCGAATGATCAGCAATATGCCATTTTGGGAACCTTCGCCGAGCATCTTACTCTCCTCAGAAATCTTCACTGACATGCTAGATGGTCTTAAAATGTCAAAATTAGGTTGGCTATAGGTTCAGATCTTGAAAAGTTGCATTTATGACAGTACTTGGGCGAAGGACCCTCTTGGGCGAAGGTTCATCCTTTGCCAGCCCTGAAAAACATTCGCCGGATGGCTTCAGCACCTCAGAAACCTTCGTCGAGATGTTTATAGCCTATTTTACAATACCGAACAAGCCTGCAAATTATTGTTCAGAATTGATCAACCAAACTGGTATTCAGTGTAATGGACCCCCCAAATTCACCTATAGGTTGGCTGAATTCGATTCATTCCTCACTTGTGCTAGCGAAGCTCTTGCCGATTTTTCCAGCGACCAAAGCCTTCAGAATCCTATTGGTCCATTTCTACCTCCCTAACTATTCAAATTTAAAAAAGAGTGGGAACCCATTCAAAATTGGAGGAAATCAATTTGAATTTGAAATTTGGTGGGGACCCCAACTTTATTCACTAACTTGACATTTAGGCCTACGACATTAAAAGTCCCGCAAAAAGGCCTAAAGTCCTTTTATTGACTTTCTAATTATTAAATAACTATGTGATTATAGGGTTGGACTTATGCACACAGGGTGCCAAATCTCTCTGACTTATTAACTAGGGTTAGGGTTGCCTCGGGATCCGCAAACCCTCCAATAGTGTCCCCCACCAAAACTGGTGGCGGTTGCACTGTAGTGGGTTTCTTTCCTTGCCTATCCTCAACCCAAGATCTAATCAATCTAGCATCAAGGAGATGAAGTTAGTTGTCACGCGTAGATTCATTTCCATGAGAGCAATGGTATAGTTTAAATTTTAGCATGAATGGAAGATCCAAATCTAACTCTAACATCCATTAATCCTAAGCATTAACACTACATCCATTAACACTAGATCCACAATGAAGATAGCTTACTCTTTCTCTCTCCCATTCTCTCTCATAAAAAGTATAAAAACATGCAATCCAAATAACAATAAGATCCAACAATTAGCAAAACTCAATAAAAGCATGAGAGATGGAGGAATAGTGATAGAGAGCAAGGACATTCATAAATCCACTTCACAAGAGAACCAATCTGCTTTATTGAAATGAAGAAATGTACATGTGTAGGAATTTCGACTTTATTCACTAACTTGACAGTTAGACCTTGCGACATTAAAAGTCCCGCAAAAAGAGCTAAAGTCCTTTTATTGACTTTCTAATTAATCAAATCACTATGTGATCATTGGGTTGGACTTAAACACGCAGGGTTTTAAATCCCTCTCACTTATTAACTAGGGTTAGGGTTGTCTTGGAATCCGCAAACCCTCCAACAATATCCCCCACCAAAACTGGTGGCAGTCCCACGTCACCTGCGAGATGCAGTTACTGTGGGCTTTTATTTGCTTCACATTGAATCTTTATTAAATGATACTGCACCCTTTCCATACAATCGAGTCGGGTAGTGTTGAAATCTAAATTGTGCAGCAAAAAACAATGGTGGGGTCTGGCAATGCACTTTGAAGTTGTCCAGGATGTGAATTGAGATTTTTAGGAGCCTCCCATCATTGCGGCATGGAAATATAGTTGAGCCATCAACAGCTGATCCTTGATGCTCTCTGAGGCCATTGGTTTATTCAGATCGAATGCCAAAGGAGGAAGACAATCATCCCATTTCGTTGCCACGGATGCCAACAGAGTCAAGTCTTTCGCAAAAAGCACCAGTTGCCTCACTGTCGATTCGGAAGAGTGTATATACTCCCGCTGGTTCGCTTGTAGTGCTTGGTGGAAATCCACTAAAATTTCTCAACTGAAAGTTTGGTGGATGATTGGCCAGTTTGGCATATGGATAGTAATTTTGTCCATGGCCAATCCCAAATCTTTCCACTTATTCCTGCGCGGCATCGGTACGTAACATGGATCTATGTGCAATAAGCGAGGGCTGGCCACATAACTCCCAATAGATTTTGGAGTTTTCTCAATAAACTATAACTCTCCAAGCTGGCTACTTTACCAATGCGGGTATTTTATCCAATTCTTTGCCGACCTCTATTTCAGAGGTCTTAAACTTGAGGACCCAACCACCACGCGAGGACTCATGAGGATGTTGCGCTAAAAAGCTTTGGATCTGGTCCTCGACGCTGATTGGTCTTCTGAACAATGATGTGATCCTTGATGAAGATGGACCCGGTTGCACTGCCTATGGAACTGACTGTTGTTCTTGCTTGGTGCGAAGGGAGAATTGCGGCATGACCGGAACTGAAATTTGAGGCCCAACTTCCAACACCTGAGCAGCAGCTTTTTCAAATGTGTTGATAGTTGCTTCAGCCTTTGCCAGCTCAATTGAAGCTGTACCTTTGAATCTGTCAAAGCGGCCTTGGAATCCTTGAAGCACCACTTTGTAGGTTTCAACCTTTTTAAACAAATACGTGTGAGTTACCGGATGATCAGGTATTTGTGTCTGTAGATACACATCACGCTCAAGGGTGATCGCATCCAATTCACCTTGGAGAGATGTGCAATCTTGTTTAGCCATTTGCAGTTGACCCTAGAGCAGTTGCACTTGTTGCTTTGCATCCTACACAACCTTGTCCACCTGATCTTGGGCGGTTGTGAGTGCATTCTGCAGTGAGCTAACATACTCTTCTAGGAGATCAGCCAATTGTTGTGTCGTCTTCTTCTCAGCTTCACATTTAGCTTCGTGCTATTTGGCGATCTTCAATACTTTGTCCAGCTGAACAATTTTAGATCCCGTATCTGAGATTCGCTGCTCCATTTCATTTTTCTTATCCAGCAAGGGTGGCCCATTCTTTGAATCAATCTTTTGAGGAGGATTTTCCCATTTCAGGACCGTATTATAATGCTGCTTGGCTTGTTTCTTCGACATTGACCTTGTGATCCTGTCTTTCTTCAATATAACTGCTTTTGACGGTTTTATTGTTGGTTCACTAGGAATATTACGTACTCCAAATCTGGTTGGATCCAAATTATTTAGAATCTGCTCAGCAGTAAGTTTTGTATTGTCATCATAAGTCAAAGCATGACTCACAGGAATGAGTTCATCTTCAATCGGATCTGGTATAGGTTCCGTTGATATCCAAGCTACATTCAGCACATTCAATGAAAAAGTGATTGATGTATCCAAGGTTCGATCCAATAATGAAATCGCGCTCAAATCTGATTGATTATCTTGTTGACACATATATCTTGTTGTACAATCAATCGTTGCAAGAGCTTCATTTCAGTTGACAGTATCGGTTTGAGAATCATGATGAACTCTCAAATTTTTCTCTGGTCGGTCACAAGTATGATCCGTTGTTGATAAATCATCATTCTCTTTTTGAACCACTAGTCTGATATCTTCAACCATTCTTCGCGGACAAACTGTCATTTGATTAGCTAGCTTAATGGCAAAAGTTGCAGGTTTTATCTTTTTAAGGCCCCATTTTTCACATAACTTTATAGAAATCAGGTTAGCTCTTGAACCGCCATCTATCACAACTGCTTCAATAGGAAATTGCTATGTTGTATCGGCAGAGTGATTGTTCACTTTTCCAAGCTACTCCGACATGGAGTACTTCATTAGATTCTTCAAATCCAGTACAAAAAAGTGGCTCCTGATGGACTTTTGGTTCAACTTGACTTAACTTTTGCGCTAATACTTCTTTTGCTTTTGGCACCAACTTCAGGAACACTCCTATTGAAATATTGATCTTACTAGACAAAATATTCATGAGCAGCTCTATTTGCAGTGCTTCCGGTTCGGTCATCTTGAAGGGTTCTTCATGATGATGCAACTGAGCATTCATATTTGTATGTGAATTTTCCGATAACTGCAATGGTGAAGAACGAACTTCGATTGTTGCTCTAGCAGCCTGAAGCTCCTCTTCTTCTTGCAAATATTTAATCCACTGTCTCATATCCTGATATCTTCTTTTTTCTGCATGAAGATTTGTATAGACTCCAGATGTTGTTGGTATATGAGTTAATGGTATAGAATTAACAAGTACTGGATTTGCTACCGGTTCTTTCTGCTTCTGTGCTCTTGTGACCATCATCAAGGGTACACTTGGTATATTCTGAGCTACTGTTCTTTGCTTGATTATTATCAAATTTATAGGAGCTTTAGCCGGTGGTCACTTCGGTTTTGCTGGACACTCCTTATAGCAATGGCCATAACCACAGTCACGACATAATGGTACAATTTTTTCTTTATTTGGACATTCTGCAACTTTGTGATTTTCTCCACATGAAAAGCATCCAAGTGGTGCTCTGGTCCAGTTTCTAGATGCCTGTTGTTGTGCGACAGCATAAATAGCATATTGTTTAGAAGATCCACCTTCTTGATTATTACCATAGTTCCATTGCTCGGGACTTCTGTAAGGTTCTGGTTCCATCAAATTGATAGGAGGAGCGGGGTGCTTTGATGGGACAGGTAAGGCTAACCGTTCCAGGTATCCAAGAGCAGATTGTCGAGCTCTAACTGCCGGATTTCCTCCATAATGTGGTTCTCGATATTCCATCTGGGCATACCGTTGTTGAATTATCCAAGGATTGAAGTTTCAAAAAGCATTCTCATGATCAAACGAATTACACAAATGGCATATACTGATTTCCATTCGTTTTTTCCATTGAGGACACTCATTCACTATGTGATTTCCTGCACAGATAGAACACCAGATATTTTTGCTGGTAGGAAAAGTCTTTGCAAACTTCTCAGGTTCCTTGTTCGCTTGTCCATGGAAATCTTCCAATGCTTTGATCTTCTCATCAAATTGCGACTGCAACTTTTCCATCTATTTCTACTTTTTGCAAAAGTTCGTACTCATTATGGCGTTTCAGCTCACGTTTGAGCCTTTTAGATAAACCTGATAAAAACCACATATTCATGGCATTTTCGTTAATCAGCTCAAGTTCGCACTCAGATCTGAGGCGTTTTACTTGTTCAATGTAATCTCGTACCATTTTTCGCTTTCCCATTTTAATTTTACTTAAAAGTAGAAAAGGGTCTTCCATAAACTTTCGAGGTTTGAACCGTGTGATAAGGGCTCTTTTAGTTAGAATTAAAGTAGAATCACTGTGTTACTATACTGTGGGTCCTATCAGTGGATAAGGATCAGTTAGCCTCGCCATGAGGCAAGTCGACAGGACACGCGTCCAGCCAACGGCAACCTGGGTCATGCATGAGTTGCCTGAGTGAACAACTATATGTACAGTGTAATTTCATTATGAGAAATACAGTTACTATGTGAGCTTGCTGTGGAGAGTGTTTTTAGTTTGTGTTACTATGTAGTATGATTTGTGTTCCTATGCAAAGCAAATTCTAAGTTGGTATCAGAGCCGTAGAGGAAGTGTACACAGTACAGCATCATCGTTGAAGAGAGCTTCGAGAGAACTATCTTCTGAGAGTTTCTGGTTTACAGCGGGTTGAAGACGGAAAGAGAAGCACTAGTGCACGGTTTCTAGTTTATAGAGGCTTGCTAAGCTCAACAGAGGGATTATTAGCCTGTGCATAGCATCAGATAGAGAAACATTTGGTGAAAAATTGACAATTTTGAAACCAGTTGAAAATTGAAACCGGGCTTGGGGTAACGGTTTTTATACATAACTGGTGATTTCTTCGCTATTGTGCACCGTTTTGGATGTCGTAAGGACAGGAAGGAAGCTAATCACATTGTCAACTAGCTATGGAGAGATTTTGAGGTTTATGTCAGAGATTTGTCTCCAGACAGTTAACCTAGCATATTTGCGATAAAAGGTGAAAAAAGCCACTTTGTCAAGTTGAGCTAAAATCACCATTTCTCCACGGAATTTCTTGAGTGAACACTCTATAGTCTTGGAATCAGTAGGGCGACCCTGCTCCAGGCCTCAGATCGTGCTCAAATCGATCCACAGGCGAGTTAGATCAAGCAAATTTGAGTGTGGGGAGGCGCGGCCACGGACAGAGAGAGCGGGCAGCTCGTGCGAGCCCAACGCGAAGGGTGCTATAGCGTCTGGAAGGCCATAGCGATTGTAGGAGAGCGGTTCAACGCCCAGATGCAGTTTGGACCTTTGGATGAGGTGTCAGATGCATCGACGGTCCAGAACTTGTGATGGGAGAGAAACGTGGACCACAAGATTTGGTTCAGCCATTGGATGGGCTTTGAACAGGGCCCTGAAGAATTGAAGTGCATTCTGGCCTTCAACTTCATTAAAAATTTTCATACTGAAATTGGAGTTGTTAAAAATTCACAATTTTAGCTTGACTAGTTTTGGTCATATGACTTGTAAATAGTTAGATGGTCATGATGTGGCTTGTCACACATGCCAAATAGCATAGGATTCCATTCATAAGGATGTTCTCAAGTAGACCTAAGTGTTAGAACCTTTGGAATGAGTCCAAATTATGCTTAGATACAAGAGAGAAAAAATAGGAGCTATTTTTGGTAATTTTTGCATTGTTGAGGGATCTCCAAGATTCAAACCCTAACTTGGTAGGGATGAAAGATCCACCAAAATTAACATTAGGGATAGGTTTAGGGCTACTCATACCTGCCCAAAACCGTGATGGATCATGTATATATAGGTGATGATATCTCACCAAAATCAGTCAAGCAAATTCATGATTTTTCTCTCATAATGGTGCAATTGTTCTCTATGTTCATAATTGTTTGAGTACTTGTGATTACTAATGATTATAGGATTGAATGTAGGTCTGGTGTACAGTACTTAGACTGTGGGAGGCCGTACTTTCACACGTGTGAAGCCTTCTTCAAGGATTTGGGCCATTTAGTGAGGTTCAAGCATAGATTTTGGATGGATTTTGATGGTTCAACTTGTGCTAATCTTATGAAATCATAATCTATTATTTCCCTCATCATTTCAAGTGTTTTAGAATCCTTATTTGCTGTAATTTTTACATGATATCAGAGCCTAAAGGCTTAAATGAGCTAAATCCTTGGTTTTCATTCAATTTGATCACAATTTTTGATCTAAATCTTGTGTAGATTGGATCTTAGCATCTAGCATTGATTCTAGAACTCAAAGTGAGTCAAATACATTGGAGATTGGTGTTGTGTGACTTCATTTTCAGGTGTTTAGGTGTCTAAAACCAGAGGCAAAGTTGAATTCAATTCACATTACCAAGATAGCAAGTTTTGCTTGCTCCAAGCATTGATTTCTAAGCGAGTTTTGGAGGTGATTTCATGGAGGAGGCTTTCTAGCATTCAAGGAGAGGGAAGATCAGAGTTCTGGGGACTCTTCAAGGCTATTCTAAGGTATAATGGACACCTCCTAAAGTGATTTAGGTTCAGTCCAACCATTGCTTGACTTATGCACCAAATTAGATCAATTTTTCATCAATTTTGATCATTTTTTGCTTGTGATTGGATAGTAGATTGTGTTGCATCCTCATTAAGTTCCATTTAGATCTTTTACAAGTGATTTTGGAAGTATATTAGGTTGCTGAAATTCACTCTTGATCAGATCATTTGGAAACTTTAATGTTCTTTATAGAAAGAGGGGCAATTCTACTAGTATTGTCTACTTCAATCAAGCAAGTGCATTGTTTCTAGTATTCTATGATTTGATTTTGTTAGAGATAATTCTTAGATATTTATAGGAAGTCTATTACTGATCTTTTCAGGTCCCTAAGAAGTGGGATAAGGTAGATCTTCAATCAAATCAATATAAGTATCCTTCATTTGTGTCAAGTCCTTGATAAGGAGACTAGATGGCATCTATAAATGCATATCTTTTGGATACTAATGAAAGGCTCAACAAAACTAACTATTCCATATGAAAAGTTAGAATGGAATCCATCATGATCATGCAAGATCTGATGGAAATTGTAAATGGTAAGGAGGGTGAACCTATTCATCCTCAAGAAAAAGCCAAATACATCAAGAGGTGCAATGTTGCACTACATTGCATAAAAATGAATGTTGCAAATGAACTCTTAAGAGAGGTAGGAGATCGCACTTTGGCTCAAGATGCTTGGCAGACTTTGCAAAAGGTCTATGAATCCAGGAACCAAACTAGAATGTTAGCTTTGAAGAATCAAATCTATAGAAGCTATTAAAAGAAAGGAGAGAGTGCACATACTTTTGTCCTAAGAGTAAAGGAATTGAACAAAGAGCTAGCCTTCATAGGTAATCCTATCAAGGATAAAGAGCTTGTTCAACTCATATTTAATGGACTAAGGTTTGAATTTGAAAATTTGGTTCAGGGATATGCAATTATGGGTAAGCTATCCATACTTGAAGAACTCCAAGGCACACTCATGGCTGAGGAATCAAGAAGGAGCCAAATGCAAGAGAGGATGGGTAGGCTTTCCATCCAAGGTGGAGATGACCAAGCTCTCTTCACCAAAGGCAAAGGATCAACATTCAAGAAGTCTACAAAGCTTGAGGATCAAGAAGGACCCTCAAAGGCATCTCCATCAACCACCAAAGTCAAGAAGGACAAATCAAAGGTGAAGTGCTACTATTGTAGCAAGATGAGGCATTATGCCTCGGAATGCTTCAAGAGGAAGCAAGATCAAATCCAAGCCAACATGAGCAAAGAGGAGGAGGAGGAGAGTTCACATGAGGACTCTCTCATGATGTCCATATTTTCTTCAACAAGCTTCAAAGGAGAAGATCCTTGGTGGATTGACACGGGTGCTAGTTCACACATGACTAGTAAAAGGGAGTTTTTCTCTTCTCTCTTATCTTATGATGGACCTATAAAGTCTATCTATACAGCAAATGATGAAGCTTGTAAGATTGAAGGAGTTGGTAGCATTCCCCTTTGCTTAGGATCTTTCAGAAAGATCAACATAGAAGGTGTTTTGTACATTCCTACAATAACAAAGAATCTACTGAGTGTTGGCAAAATGGTAGACAATGGTTTCAATGTTGACTTTGCTTCAAATTAATGTTTCATCAAGAAGAAGGGTAATATAGTGGCTAAGGGCACTAAACTTGGCAAACTTTATAAGTTGGATGCATTTGTGGATACTAATGTTGTCATGTTGGCCGATAAGAGCAAGATATCTACCTTTACTTTATGGCACAAAAGACTTGGACATGTCAACTCGGGTTCCATGGAGGCTATGATCAAGGAGGAGTATGCTTTAGGCCTACCAAGGTCTATTGGGAAGGAAGACAAGGTTTGTGAAGCTTGTGCCTTATCCAAGGCACATAAGAAGGTGTTTCTTAACTCCATCACAAAGTCATCTCATCCTCTTGAACTCATACACTCGGATGTGCACATTGCTAGCACCAAATCTAATGAAGGTTCATCCATGTTTTTAACCCTCATTGATGACTACTCAAGATATTGTTGGGTGTTCTTACTTTCCTTCAAGTCTCAAGTATTTGATACTTTTGTAAAGTTCAAGTTGTTTGTGGAAAAGCATCATAATCATAGCATCAAGATTCTTAGAAGTGACAATGGTGGAGAATTCATCTCCAATGAGTTCAAGGCCTTTTGTGAGGAGGAAGGGATCAAGAAAGAGACTTCTTGCCCTTACACTCTTCAACAAAATGGAGCTGCTGAAAGAAGGAATAGAACATTATGTGAATGTTCTAAGGCTTTAAGATTAGATGCTTGTTTGCCCAAATCCTTTTGGGGTGAGTCTCTTGTATGTGCAAACTACTTGATGAATAGGGTGTCTTGCAAAGCAATTGAAGGCAAAACTCCTTATGAGATGTTGTATGGAAAGAAACCCAATCTTAATCACTTGAAAGTTTTTGGGTGTATATGTTATGTGCATGTGCCATTGGAAACAAGAACCAAGGAGGATCCATCTTCCACAAGAGGGATCATGCTTGGATATGCAAGCTCAAGCAAGGGCTACAAAGTCTATCTCCCATCCTTGAACAAATTTGTTGTTTCAAGGGATGTTATCTTTGATGAACATCATATGCATATGCTTGAAGAAGGCTCAAGTGCTCCAACAATCAAGAAGAAGATGGCCGAGGAGCAAGATCTTGGTTTTGAGGAGGAGCTCATGGAGGAGCAAGCACCAAACTCACCTATCACACCAAGGAGATCTTCAAGGGCAAAAGTGGAGCCATCAAGGCAAAGGACAACAAGTTGAGGGTTTCTCATCCACTTCTTATGCTTTATCTAGTTTTGAAGAACCATATAATGTTGAAGATGCATTGAACTCCAAAGAATGGTATAAAGCTATGTTGGATGAGTATGATGCCTTGATTGAGAATGAAACTTGGTTGCTTGTTGAGAGACCTCAAAGGAATGTAATAGGATGCAAGTGGGTCTTCAAGCTTAACTTGAATGCAAATGGGAGTGTTAACAAACATAAAGCAAGATTAGTTGCAAAATGTTATGCTCAAGAGAGAGGGATAGACTATGAGGAAACTTTTGCACCCGTGGCCAAGATGGTCACAATAAGGCTAATCATTGCACTTGCATCACACTTTGGATGGATCCTATATCAAATGGATGTCTCTAATGCTTTCTTGAATGGTTTTTTGGAAGAGGATATCTATATGGAGCAGCCACAAGGGTTCATCAAGCATGGAATGGAGAACTAAGTATGCCATCTCCAAAGAAGCATCTATGGCTTGAAGCAAGCCTCGAGATCTTGGAATTCAAGACTACATTGCTATCTTATTTCACTTTCTTTTGTTCAAAGTGAATATGATCCCACTCTTTACATTAAGTTTGATGATGTTGGTATTGTACTTTTACTCATTTATGTAGATGACATCATCATTAGTGGAAATAGTGTTGATGGTATTGAAAAAATCAAGATAGATCTATCCTTAGAGTTCAAAATGGTAGATCTAGGGTGTCTTCACTTCATCTTAGGCATAGAGTACTTAGAGGGTCTGATTTCATCTTTATAAGTCAAGTAAACTATGCCAAAGTCTTTTGAAGAAGTTTAAGATGGAAGTATGCAAAAGTGTTGACACACCAATGGAACAAGATGTAAAAGTGCCAAATGAAGATGATGAGAGATCCTTCATGGACATCACTTTGTTTAGACAACTTATAGACTCCTTAATATGGATCACTATAACTAGATCAGATCTTAGCTTTAGTGTATGTAGGTTGAGCCAATCCATGCAAAAGCCATTGAATATTCATTGGAAAAAGGCTAAGAGGATTCTAAGATACATCTCGGGTACATTGGATTTTGGGATTCTATATAGAGGAGATGTGATTAACCTTCATGCATTTAGTGATTCAGATTTTGCAGGGGACAAGAGGGATAGGAAATCAACAAGTGCCTATTCAACTTTCATAGGAGAAGGTATGGTTTCATGGCTTTCAAAAAAGCAAGAAACTATATCTCTATCTTCAACCGAGGCCAAGTACAAAGCTTTGACAACCACTACAAAGGAGGTACTTTGGATCAAGAGATTATTGGTGGAGCTAAAGATCATGGATTCAGAGGAGGCACCAATCATCTACAATGACAATATATCAGCCTAATACCTTGCATCTAACCCAATCTTCCATGCAAGATCTAAGCACATTGAGATATGCCATCACTTTGTGAGAGAAATGGTGCAAGCCAAAGAGATTGCTTTGGAGCATGTTTCAAGCAATGAATGTGTAGCTGATCTATTACTAAACCACTTCAAAAGACACCTTTTATGAAGTTCAGATCATCACTTGGAGTGATTAGTAAAGCAATGATTGAACCAAGCTAGATAGTGAGGAGGAGTGTTAAAAATTCACAATTCTAGCTTGACTAGTTTTGGTCATATGACTTGTAAATAGTTAGATGGTCATGATGTGGCTTGTAACACGTGCCAAATAGAATAGGATTCCATTCATAAGGATGTTCTCAAGTAGACCTAAGTGTTAGAACCTTTGGAATGAGTCCAAATTATGCTTAGATACAAGAGAGAAAAAATAGGAGCTATTTTTGGTAGTTTTTGCATTGTTGAGGGATCTCCAAGATTCAAACCTTAACTTGGTAGGGATGAAAGATCCACCAAAATTAGCACTAGGGATAGGTTTAGGGCTACTCAAACCTGCCCAAAACCGTGATGGATCATGTATATATAGGTGATGATATCTCACCAAAATCAATCAAGCAATTTCATGATTTTTCTCTCATAATGGTGCAATTGCTCTCTATGTTCATAATTGTTTGAGTACTTGTGATTACTAATGATTATAGGATTGAATGTAGGTCTGGTGTACAGTACTCAGACTGTGGGAGGCCGTACTTTCACACGTGTGAAGCCTTCTTCAAGGATTTGGGCCATTTAGTGAGGTTCAAGCATAGATTTTTGATGGATTTTGATGGTTCAACTTGTGCTAATCTTATGAAATCATAATCTATTGTTTCCCTCATCATTTCAAGTGTTTTAGGATCCTTATTTGCTGTAATTTTTACAGGAGTTGGGTCCCTTCACAAGTGAAGAGTGAAGTTTCTTCAAGGTGAAGAAATAGTTCAAAAACTAGAAAAGTCCCTATTTTTGGGTCCTTTGCCCGTTTTGACCCAAACAAAAGGCTATAACCTCCAAACGAAGGGCACCCGGATTGTACCTACAAGTACAATACAGCAAAACAGAGTGATTGCAGCGGAGAAAGTGTTCGGAGTATGCCAAAAGTGATTTCACCATTCCACTGGGCACGTTGTTGGGAGTTGACGACTGAGTGCATTTCGGAAGGCGATGCCGATTTGGCTTTCAATTTGGTGGAAAAGCGGCGAGTGGCCTGATAAGGAAAAAAGTGCAGGTCATTATTTTCAACTTCTGACATCGATGTTGGCCTCGGCATACTATTCTTAGCCTAAGGCAGAAGTTTTAAGCAGTTTTGCGATGACAAACATGGGAGAGTCCATTTTGAGTGAAAGTAGCAAATTGGACGGGATTTCTAACTATGCAGTGTGGAAATTCAAAATGGAAAACATACTGATGGAGAAAGATGTGTGAAAATTTGTCATAGGTGATGAGAGAAGGCCGCCAAATGAAGCAGATATCAAAGTGTTCGACAAAAAAATGAGGAAAGCTTTGACCTTCATTAACTTGTCAATGAAGGATCACATCATTACCCACATTTGTGATGCTATTACACCCAGACAGGCATGGGATGTGCTAAAGGAGCAGTTCGAGACGTCAAATCCGTCAAGAATCATGTTTCTGAAGTCAAAGTTGAATAGTGCCCGCATGGAACAAGGAGAGCACATTCAGACGTACATGACCAGAATCAAGACAATGAGAGATGAATCGCATTCTATTGGTGAGCGCATACATGATGTGGAGCTAGTGCACAATGCATTGTGCGGCATTGCAGAACCCTATCAGATGTTTGTGAGCGGAATAGCATCAAGAGAAAGATTGCCAACCTTTGATGAGCTCACAGGAATCTTGATGCAGGAAGAGCAACGACGAGAAATGGTGAAAGCTAGACGTCAAAATACTGACGATCAGACACTTGCGACACGCCAAAAACAAGGCAAGGGCAAGGGCAAGAAGAAGTCTAAGAAGCAATTTGCCAAGTCTCAGGAGGATGAGAGATCTTCCAGTAAAACTAAGAAGAAAGACAATTGCTTCCATTGTGGTAAAAAGGGCCATTGGAAGAGTGAATGTCGCAAATTCCTGGCAAAACAAGACAAGGGAAAACCAAAACAAGCAGGTAACCTTGTCGATGAGGGTGAGATTGAAGACTCTAGCATCTTCATATCTGCATTGTCATCTAATCAAGATGATCAAGCATGGTATATTGACTCGGAAGCCACAAGACACATGACAGGTAACAAGAATTGGTTTAGTAGTTTGAAGGTGTTGGATAATGGAACATCTGTTTCACAAGCAAATGGTGAAGTGTGCAAGATCAAGAGGATAGGCACCGTTTCAATCCAACTACCTGATGGCAAATGCAGGATGATCAAGAGTACTTTACGTACCAGGTTTGAAGAAAAATCTACTTTCTCTTGGAGTCATTACTGATCAAAAGTTGAAAGTAGAATTCGCCCATGATCGTTGCTTTGTGAAGGATGTGAACCAAAGGATGCGAATGGAGTAAGAGAGCCCAATACAAAATTGTACAGGTTGAATGCTACAATTAAGGGGCAACATGGACTTGTATCGTCCATTCCATTGCAAATTGAGTTGTGGCATAAGAGGCTTGGTCACTTGAACTTGGGAAGCCTCAGTTTGATGAGAAAATTGGAGATGGTAACAGGATTGCCTACCATAGAAGATCACTTGAAATCGATGTGCGAATCTTGTGTATATGGGAAGCAGCATCAAGAGAAGTTCAATAAAGGGGGTGTTGCAAGAGCAAAGAACATCCTGGATTTAATCCACCCAGATTTATGAGGGCCTATGAGGACCATGTCCTTAGGTAAAGCCTTCTATTTCATGACCTTTATTGATGATATGTCACGTAAGACGTGGATCTACTTCTTGAAGAAGAAATCAAATGCATTTGATAACTTCAAGAGCTTCAAAGCATTGGTCGAAAATCAGACAGGTAGGAAGATCAAAGTCCTAAGATCAGATAGTGGAGGTGGGTACAAGTCTAATGACTTCAATGATCTTTGTGATCAATGTGGGATTAAAAGAAAATTTACGCAAGCTCATACTCTTGCTCTCAATGGTTAGCTGAGCGCAAGAATCGTATGATTGTGGAAAGTGCCAGACCTATGCTAGATGAGATGAAACTACCAAAAGATTTTTGGTCAGAAGCATGTAGCAGGCAGTCTATCTTCAAAATAGAAGTCCTACCATTGCCATACCAAAGATAACACTCGAGGAAGCATTCACGAAGAAGAAGCCAAAGGTGAACCACTTGCAAATATTTGGATGTAAGGCCTTTGTACACATTCCTAAGGAAGAGAGACGTAAACTTGATGCAAAGACTATCAAGTGCATATTCCTAGGATATGATGATCATGTGAAGGGCTATAGATGTTATGGTCCAGTCGAAAACAAAATTCATATAAGTCGTGATGTTATCTTTGATGAATCCAAGATGTATGAAGACGAGGATACTGAGAAGATAGACACATCCCGTGGAAAAGATGGTATAGTGAGGATACCACTTGATGATGATCCATTCATTGACCTTCCAAGTGATGAACATGAGGATATATCTCAAGATACTACTACTCAACCTCAAGAGTCAGGTTGGAGAGGTAGGGACAAACCTTTTGGTACAAGAAGGATTGAAGTTGCAGGTGACAAATGCAAGGAGAAGGATGTATCGTGGGATACATTTTTACCAGGAAGCCGATCACCTGACATGAAGCTCCCTAAGTGGTTTGAGAGATTGTTGGAGAGGTGCGACATAGATGACTTTCTAGGATCATCTAACCAGGGAGAGCTACGAAGATCAACAAGAGAGAAGACACTACCTAAAAGGTATGAAGCAAATTATGCTCTCTTAACTAGCATTATTCAAAGCAAAGAACCTTCGACTTATGGTGAAGCGAAGGATGATGACATTTGGGTCAAGACCATGGGAGAGGAGATGGAGTCAATTGCTAAGCATAGCACATGGGACTTAGTAGAACCACCAGTTGGCAAGAAACCCATTGGTTGCAAATGGGTATACAGGACTAAGTACCATGCAGATGGAAGTATAGCAAAACACAAAGCAAGATTGGTTATCGAAGGTTACGCACAAAATAAAGGCATTGACTATGAGGAGACCTTTGCGTTTGTAAGTGGAATACTCTACGTCTACTTATTTCTTTAGCTTCACATTTTGGTTGGCCTTTGCATCAGATGGATGTGAAATCTGCTTTTCTAAATGGTGAGTTAGAAGAAGAAGAAGTATTTATGGATCAACCTAAAGGCTTTGTAGCGAAGGGACAGGAAAATAAAGTATGTCACTTGAAGAAAGCACTTTATGGTCTTAAGCAAGCACCACGAACGTGGTATAGCAGGATTGATGCCTAGTTTTGTTCAAAGGGGATGGTGTGTTCTCATTCTGATCCAAATCTATATGTCTTATGCTTTGATGGTATGGTTGCTTTGATTGCTCTTTATGTTGATGACTTGATTATTACGGAAAATTATCAAGAGATGATAGACATGATCAAGAAAGAACTCATGGAACAGTTCGAGATGACAGATCTCAGCCTGATGCATTACTGCCTTGGAGTAGAAGTGTGGCAAAAAGGACATGAAGTGGGTTTAACACAGGTGAAGTATGTCAAAGAGTTGCTGCACAAGTTTAGGTTGCAAGATTGCAAACCAGTAAACACTCCTATTGAACCAAGTAAAAAACTTTCTAAGCTTGATGAGTCATAGTCATTTGATGCTATGTTGTATAGACAATTAGTAGGGAGCTTGATTTACCTTACCATGACTAGACCAAATATATGCTATGTTGTTGGCATTGTAAGTCAGTTTATGACAGCACCTACGGAAATGCATTGGAAGGCAGCTAAACGCATTTTGCGTTATGTGAAAGGCACTTCAGAATATGGCTTGATTTACAGGAAGCATGATGGTTTACCTGAGTTGTGTGGCTATGTGGATGCGGATTGGGGAGGTGACTATGATGATCGTAGATCCACCACAGGGTATGTATTCCAGTTTTGTGGTAGTTGCTTTTCTTGGTCCAGTAAGAAGCAAAGTACAATTGCTCCACCACAGAAGCAGAGTATAAGGCAATGTGCAGTGCAGCACAAGAAGCTATATGGTTGAAACAAATATTGGAAGAAATTGGCATGAGGCAGAAAAATCCCACGACTTTACATAGCGACAGTCAGAGCGACATTCAGCTAACAAAGAATCCAGTGTTCCATGCGAGAACTAAACACATTGAGATTCAGTATCACTGAGAGGCTGCTGAGTCATGAAATTCATGTTGTTCATTGTAACTGATATTTTCACTAAGCCAATTACTAGAGAAAAGTTTGATAAGTTTAGATCAAAGCTTTCTGTACTTAAAGTTTGATGACTTTAAAGCTATGTATATGACTGTATAAAGAGTAGACTCTACTTTAAGGGAGAGAGTTAGAATTAAAGGAGAATCACTGTGTTACTGTACTATGGGTCCTATCAGTGGATAAGGATCAGTTGGCCTCACCACGAGGCAAGTCGACGGGACACGCGTCCCGCCAACGACAACCTGGGTCATGCATGGGTAGCCTGAGTGAACAACTATATGTACAGTGTAATTTCATTTTGAGAAATATAGTTGCTATGTGAGCTTGTTGTGGAGAGTGTCTTCTATCTGTGTTACTGTGTAGCATGATCTGTGTTCCTATGCAAAGCAAATTCTAAGTCTTTTAACAGTCTCCCAATCTATACGTTCAGTTTAATCTTGATTATAGTACCAATCTTGTGCTGCGTCTGTTAGGCCATAGGAAAAGCTTAAGTTTATCCTGGGAAAAAATTTCGCCATAGAATTCACAAGATTCAGAATAGATTTGCAGAAATTGAACTAGATTTGTTAATCCATTGTATTTGGATAGATCCAAACGGGGTGCTCTTCTAACAATAATTGGATTCACTTCTTGAGGAGCACCTCCAGGGGTAGTCATCTTTATAGATAAAATCAAGCAGACAATGAGATTGGATCTAGATTTTCAATCAAAACTATCTCAGATCAGATCTGTTAGATCTCTTCCACTTGATAAGAATCAAATTCCTATATCGTGAATTTTCTTTTGAAATTCAACCAATCAATATTTCTCAAAAATGAAAGATTTTCAAAATCAAAATCAGACTGTATCAGATTTGACCCAAAATTTAATAGGGATTTGATCTGGAAAATCAGAATCTAAAAATAGAACTGGCAAAGGTTCTCTAGACGAAGATTCACTCTTGGTAAAAACTCTATGATCAAGTTTTTCTGAAAATTTCTATGGAAATAACCTTCGCCGAAGTCTCAGGCTCAACATCTGACACAAATAAAGCTAGGGTAAAATCGGCGAAGATTTTTGACAAACAGAAGCACAATTTTGTAGTTTGACGAGGGTAAAAATAAAGATTTTCTATGATCTGGCTAGGATGAATGTTTGCCGAACTCAAAAATAGTATATTACTATACATAGAATGATCTGGAAACTCGACGAAGGTTCTGGCGAAGAATCAAGAGTAATATTGGTAATTTTGCAAAAAAGAGACCTTTTTGGCAAAAATATGACAATATGACAATTGATCCTCTAAGAAACCTTCTATTTCTGGTATTATTCTTTGCCGACCTGACAATAGATAGATCTAAATCACACCTATGCACAGTGAATAGCATGAATGTTCTTTTTTTGTATTTTTAGAGTTTTGGTGATTTAGGGTGTTTTTTGATGGTTTTTCTGATGTTTCTAGAACTATGCTGGAAGGAATGCTCGCCCTTCAAACTGAAGGTTCTGTGATTAAAACCGAAGGTTTCTACAACTCGGCGAATGTTTTCTAAAAGAGGACAAAAAGTTATCAGCTTTGATGACAATTTTTGCCTACTTTTGACCAAAATCTAGAAGATTTGACCGAGTTTTGTTGTTTTTTCTCATATCTCAAATCCAAATGAATCTTAAGATTGGTGATCTGAATAGTTTTTTCTGTTCCACAATCAGATTCAATTTCAAACAAGCAAATCCACTCAAATCAAGCAAAATCACTCCCAAACTAACTCTATATGCAGATTTAACACTATTCATGCCACGACAAGATGCCTAATGCAAGCTAACCATCCAACAAACATGCTGCAAACTGAAAAATTGGCGTAGATCCCCAGCAATGGAACCAAAATTGTAGTGGGTTTCTTTTCTTGCCTATCTTCAACCCAAGGTCTAATCAATCTAGCATCGAGGAGATGAAGTTAGTTGTCATGCGTAGATTCATTCCCATGAGAGCGATAGTATAGTTCAGATTTCAGCATGAATGGAAGATCCAAATCTAACTCTAACATCCATTAACCCGAAGCATTAACACTACATCCATTAACACTAGATTCACGATGAAGATAGCTTACTCTTTCTCTCTCATAAAAAGTATAAAAACATGCAATCCCAATAACAATCAGATCCAACAATTAGCAAAACTCAATAAAAGCATGAGATATGGAGGAAAACTGATAGAGATCAAGGACATTCATATATCCATTTCACAAGAGAACCAATCTGCTTTATTGAAATGAAGATATGTACATGTGTAGGAACTCGAGTTGGTTTCTTTTTATAGTAGAGAGGAGGACCCTGGCCTCTGAATCCTATTGGTCCATTTCTGCCTCCCTAATTATTCAAATTTAAAAATTAGTGGGAATCATCCAAATTGGAGGGAAACCCAACTTTATTCACTAACTTGACATTTAGTCCCTACGACATTAAAAGTCCCGCAAAAAGGGCTAAAGTCCTTTTATTGACTTTCTAATTAACCAAATCACTATGTGATCATCGGGTTGAATTGAGGGATAGGTAGCTCAGTGCGAATTGCAGTAGGGGGTGGAAGTGCAGCTGGAGTTGGTTGCCTAGTACGTCGACGTGTCGCGGGAGGCGAGTCAAAAACAACGATCTCGCTGCATGGACGACGACGACGACTGTGTGAACTCAATGCCTGGTGGGAAGATTTGGCCAGTGCCTCTTTGTAAATAGAGAGCACATAATCCATACTAAAACCATTGATTTTGTTATCAAGATAGGAGGTTGCTAGGAGAGACAAGAGCTGACCAGCAGCAAACTGCTACTTGGTATTACTTTTGAGAGCTCGTTTGAGCATTCTAAACACTGTTTTGATAAGTTATATGGTTCCAAAGGGGCCTTGGTTATTTTGGCCTGGGACTCAACTATCCTATGCAAAATTTGGGAAGAGATACGGTCTTTCCTGAGGTTGCCAACCATCAGGAAATTGCTGAGGAGCTGAGCAGCAGCCTAAATGGTAGGATCAATAATGACATCTAGAAGATAGCCGTCATTAGTCCAATACAGATCATGGGTAGTGTGAATATAAGTCTTAATAGCCTGTTTGGCTTGTTTATGGTTCGGTGAGGCTTGGGTACCAAACACTATCCCTATGACAACAAGGGTGGCTTCGATCACATGCACCTTGTGTGTGGCTCCCTGGAAAACAATGTAGAATTTGGATTTCTCCTCCTTCTAGGTACTGAAGGCAAAGTTTATAAAATCCATGTTAATTCTCCCTGAGAAGGCTCTCTCATGAATACCCATTGTAGTGAGCATAGGCTTCGCAAGGGTCATCCACTGAGTGACCATGCTTGTGCTAGGAAGGATCCTGATGTTTGTTGCAGATGGGACATTATGATGACGTGTCTGTGAAGACATGGTGGAACAAAGTCAAAAACTGAAAGTAATGAGCATGAGTGTATAACAGAAAGTAGTATGAAAAGTTTTGAAGGCTTTGGTCGCTAGAAAATTTGGCAAGAGCTTTGCTAGCACAAGTGAGAAATAAAATCAGATTCGGCCCTTTTATAAGCTGATTTGGAGGGTTCATTAGACAATGTACTAGTTTGGTTGTTTAGTTCGGAACCAAAATTTGTAGTCATAGGTTATAGAAATATTAGCGTAGATTTCTGAAGCTTTGAACCTATCCAACGAATGTTTTCCACGTCTGTTCATCCTTCGCCCAAGATCATCCTTCATCCAGGTACTGTCAAAAATGCAAATTTTCAGGATCTGAACCTATAGCCTACCTAAATTTGGCATTTTAAATTCATCTAGCATGTCAGTGAAGGTTCATAAGTACAGGAAGGTGCTCGACAAAGGTTCTCAAAATGGTAAATCTCTGATCATTCGCCTAACTTCAAATAGGTACTTTTCTGGAAAAGAACCTTCGCCCAACTCAGTATGGGTATATCTGAGGTGGATCTTGCTTCTGAAATTTCAACAAAGGTTTTCAATACGGGAGGGGCAACATATGACCGAAACAATGATTTTCTAAGTCATTTTTCATTCTAAATTATCTTCTGAAAATACTTTCCTTCCACTTTTTCACTCTGATGACTTTTTTGACTTTTGCTCATCAGTATTTCCATACATTTTTTTTCTCGTGTCTTTTTCAAAAGAACATATAAATTAAGTAGTGAAAACAAGAAATTAAGAAACAAATAAATCAAAATAAAATATTGTTTGGATCATGCTTGCTGAACTGGCAGAGCAGGCTGCCAGAACTTACGTAGTCGGCTGCCATTCACTGGAGTATCAAACTGTTTTCCATCCAAATGCTCAAGAATTATTGTTCCATAATTCAGGATTTCTTTGACTCTATATGGTCCTTCACCTGTGAACTTCAATTTCTCATTGATCAACTTGGTTTTATACATTAGTGCTAGATCTCCTTCTTTTAGATCCTTTTTGTGTAATCGATGATCATGCCATGCCTTACGGTGGGATTTCTCGGCGACTAACACATGAACTGCCATGAATCTTGTTTCACACAATTTGTGCAAAGCTTCAGGACGTAGTTGTAAGGATTTGTCTTCATTTAATTGCTCTGTTGCTGCTATGTGTAAAGATGATATTAAAAACTCAATTGACATGACAACATCTTTATCATGAACTAGTTGAAAGGATGTTTGATTTGTACTACTCTTGAAGCGGTTCTGAATGCCCATAATGCTGCATGTAGTTTATGTTCCCAATCAGACCCACTCACTTCAACTGTTTTCGTCATGATAGTACAGAGAATCTTATTGGAAGATTCAGCTCGGCCATTCCCTCTGGGATAATATGGAGTACTAAATTGGTGTATAACAAAAAATCTTCCAACAAATACTTTATTGTTTGATTAACAAAGTGTGTACCCTGGTCACTGACAATCTCGATTAGACATCCAAATCTGATAATAATATTTTCATAGAGAAACTTGACCGTAGTTTTCGCATCAACAACTTTGACAGCTTTGGCTTCAACCCACCTCATCATGTAGTTAGTTGCTACGATAATGTATCGGGCCTGAGATCCTTTTGCTGCAGGATGAATAGGACCAACATAATCCATGTCTCATTTTTCAAATGGCGCTTGCGATAAAATCGGATGTAAGGGTTCATAGTTCTGTCTAGTAGGCCATCGTGCTCGCTGGCAAACATCACATGTCTGAATATAATTTTTTGTGTCCTTATGAAGTGTAGGCCACTGGTGCGGATTCAATTCGTGAAACATGGTCGACAAGATAATGCTGTTTACCTTTACGAACAACAATTTGAAAGTCAAATTCAGTCAATAACAGTAACCATCTTGCAATATGCCAAGTATTGCACGTCTTGTTTACCAAGTAAAATAACGGCTGGTGATCCGTGCATTTCCATGAGATAATGTCAAAATTTTTGTACAAAAAAAATCATGGCTAACGCTTCACGTTCTGTTGTTGAATAGTTCTTCTCTGGATCTGTAAGTTGTCTACTTGCAAATCGTATCAGATAGTCGTCCTTATATTCACTTGGCTGCGTCAAAACTGATCCAATTGTATATTTCGAGGCATCAGTGTGAACATGAATTCAATTGTCCAATCTAGAGAACGCAGTATCGGTGTTGAAGTTAATGTTTTTTTTTTTAAATTTTTCAAAGGCTTCTAGCATTTCTACTGTCCAAATAGGAACAATAGTCAGTTTGTATATAGGTCTTGCTAAATCCGCAAAGAAGATAATAAAAATTTAATAATAGTTTGCGTGACTCATAAACACATAAACTCCACGAAATTGTTGTTGGCGGTGGCAATTCCACAATAACCTTGATTTTGGAATAATCTGTGGCAATGCCATGTCTTGATATCACGTGTCCAGGAACAACTCCATGGGAAACCCATATCTGACACTTTTTCGGATTCAAGGAAATTTGATACTTGCGACAACGTTCAAATATTTTTTCCAATCGATCCAGATGGTCTATATCCGTACTATTTACTCCAAGGTCATCCAAGTAAATTTCAAGGAATTTATGTAGATAATCTTTAAAAGCAAATTGCGTTACTCTTTTAAACGAACTTGGTGTATTACAGAGTCCAAACAGTATTACTTTGTAAGCATAAGTCTCCCATTTTGTTGCAAAAGCTGTTTTGTGACGATCTGCAGGTGCAATCTTGACCTGGTTGTAACCACTAAATCCATCCAAAAAACTATAAGCTTCCACTCCAGCAAGGCGTTCCAAAATACTTTCAATAAAAGGTAACGAAAAGTGAGCCTTTCGTGTCACTTTGTTCAAGGCCTTGAGATTCACACAAATTCTCAATTTTTCTCTTAGGAACAATGACAATCGGTGAAACCCATTCGATATGCTCGATTTCATAAATGAAATCGGCATCAAGCAATCTCTGAAGCTCTCTCTTTATCAGATCCACAACATTAGGCTTACAATGATAGAACTTCGTAACCTTTGCAACTGCATCAGGTATTAAAGGTATATTATGTTCAATAATTGACGTCGAAATACCCTTGAGATCTTTTAAAGTCCATGCAAAACAATCTTGATACTTAATAAGCAATGTTCGTTGCTCATGAAACTGTTCAAGTGTAAGTTGTGATCCAACTTGTACAATCTTTACTGGATCTCCTGGTCTCAAAAGATTCATAGGCTGTGTCCTAGCTGGGCCATCGTAAACCACTTTCGATTTGGGCACTTGTTCTTCAAGTTCATGATGTGCTTTTGGTAACATGATAACCACATCATCCAATGTATAGCGTTTGAAATGTTCTGGCATATCATGCTGGACCACCTCTAATTTCTCTTTATCAAAAGGATTAGACTTGGATCTCCGCTTAGCCTTCTTAGCAAGAATTGATCGTGGAGGTGATGATTTCCGAGAAGATGGACTCTTCTTCGAAGGTGAAGACTTCTAGATGGTGATGTCTTGCGAGAACTCTGACTTGCAGAGTCATCCTCAACTTTCCCTTTGCCTTTATCTAATAAAGGTGTCACAGTCTTGGAATCAATCTTTTGAGGTGGATTTTTTCATTTCAGGACCGTATTATAATGTTGCTTAGCTTGCTTCTTCGTCATTGATCTTGTGATCCTATCTTCCCTCAATATAACTGCTTTTGGCGGTTTTATTGTTGGTTCATCAGGAATATTACGTACTCCAAATCTGGTCGGATCCATCTGATTTAGAATCTGCTCATCAGTAGGTTTTGCATTGTCATCATAAGTCAAGGCATGACTCACAGGAATGAGTTCATCTTCAATCGGGTCTGGTATGGGCTCCGTTGATATCCAAGCTACGTTCAACACGTTCAATAGAAAAGTGATCGGTGTATCCAAAGTTTGATCCAATAATAAAATCTCGCTCAAGTCGGACTGATTATTTTGTTGACACATATATCCTGCCGTACAATCAAATGTTGTAAGAGCTTGATTCCAGTTGACAGTATCGGTTTGAGAGTCATAATGTACTCCCCAATTTTTTACTGGTCGGTCACATGTATGATCCATTGTTGATGAATCATCATCCCCTTTTTGAACCACTGGTTTGATAGTCCAAGTTACAGGATCAACTTTGACTGCTCGTTCACGATTTTCAAAAGTGATTTTTCCTGTACCCCAGTTATGAATTACTTGCGCAACTCGTAACCATGGGCGTCCCAGTAGGACTCGGTAGACATTTGGTGCTTCTGGTAAGTCTATTACTATAAAAGTAATGACGAATTGAACTCCAACAATTCTGACAGGTATATTTTCAACCATTTCTCGTGGGCGGACTGTTGTTTGATCAACCAACTTAATGGCAAAAGTCGTAGGCTTGATCCTTGTAAGGCCCCACTTTGCACATAGCTTTGTAGAAATAAAGTTAACTCCTAAACCGCCATCTATCACGGCTACCTCTTTAGAAAATTGCTTATGCTGAATCGACAGGGTGATATTTTTTTGCTCACTTTCCCAAGCTGCTTCGACATGGAGTATTTCACACAAAAAAGTGGTTGTTGATGGACTTCTGGTCATCTTGAGTTAATTTTTGCGCTAATACTTCTTTTGCTTTTGGCACCAACTTCAGGAAGTCTCCCAACAAAATATTGATCGTACTAGACAAAATATTCATGAGGAATTCTGTTTGCGGCGTTTCTGGTTCAGTCATCTTGAAGGGTTCTTCATGATGATGCAACTGAGTATGTACATGGATTATTTGTGAAAGATTTCAGATCCTTAAGATCCAATCTACTTGAATGATTTTTGGTTAGAAAGAGAAATGCACTACCAATCTCACCAATGTAGAAAAATCAGCATCTACACACAAATTGAGATGCAAACACCAATAGAATTTGATCAAACTTGAATGAAATAATTATTTACTGTTGCTGTCCATACAAAACCAGCAAGATACTGTATTTCACACGTGTGGATCCAAAAATAGCAAATATAGATCATTCTACACATAGAATTGCAAGCAATCACCAAGATAGTGCACCAATGGATAGTAGAACCCAAGAGAACCATGTATAAGCATGAAATGAGATAGAGAAGAGAGAAGATTGCTCTCTCCACGAGTTACATCCTTTTATAGCAGGTCCAAACCCTATTTGGCCACTTGGCTTTCCCTCGAAAATGCTAACCCTACTAATTTTGGGTCTAGATTCAATGTACCCAACTATTTATATTGAATTTACTCAAACTCGCATTCTAGCTTTCCCACACTTTCAAAAAGTGTTTATTCAAATGAACTTTAGACTAATGAACTTTGAAAAGACAACCTCTAAGTCTAAAACAAGTTTTGGCCTCAATATGCCAAATATGAAAATATTGCAAAATGTGATGAAACTAGTTGAATCTTTCACACTCCCTCTTCAACTAGTTTTAGCATAGACTTTGATAATACTCCAAGTGAAGTCCTATGCTTCATGAACAAGTCTTTTTCCAATGCTTTGGTGAAGATATCAGCTACCCTTCCCTTGAAGACACATGTTGAAGCTCCACCTCCTTTGCAATGACTTGCTCCCTCACAAAATGATATTGTATCTCAATATGCTTGCTCCTTGCATAGTTTTTGACCATAGAACTTTGATCCATCATAAGAATGATCTTCCTCCTGAGAATAGACCTCCTTTCAATGATCATATAATGCTCAAAATAGAAACAACCATAATTGATATAGAGAGTGGTGTCCATTTGGGATGCTTCACTATTTTACATCAATTTTACATATCAAGATGTAACTAGAACATGAAGAATCAAATAGAATGTAAATGAAATGATTCCACCATGCTTCCAACTCTGAACTCTCTGGAAAAATACAGCAAACAAACAATATATGTGAGTGATCAACTTTTGCTTGCATGTCTCCTCCTTTTTTGTCCTTTGTTGCCATGTATTCACCATGATAATCTATGAATGAGCCTCCATCTTCATCTTGCCATAAGATGCCATCATCACTTGATGACTTGACCATGAATGAGTGACATAATAAGCCTCCAATATCTTCATTTCCATCAGCAAAACCAGCCAAGAATGCTAGTACAAATCCAACGTCAAAACAATGCTCACCAATGTAGCTAGTTTTACCATATCTTGACAATTTGCACACATCCACATGAAAATGCTCAAACATGAGATAGAACAAGTAAAGTAAACTCGCATTCTAGCTTTCCCACACTTTCAAAAAGTGTTTATTCAAATGAAATTTAGACTAATGAACTTTGAAAAGTCAACCTCTAAGTCTAAAACAAGTTTTGGCCTCAATATGCCAAATATGGAAATATTGCAAAATGTGATGAAATCTTTCACATATTTGGTGATTGCGTTGGTGAAGAACGAACTTCAACTGCTGCTTTAACAACTTCAAGCTCCTCTTCTTCCTGCAAATGTTTAATCCATTGTCTCATATCCTTGTACCTTCTTTTTTTGCATGGAGATTTAAATAGACTCCAGATGCTATTGGTATGTCAGTTAATGGTATAGAATCAATAGGTATTGGATCTACTATAGGTTCTTTCTGCTTTTGTGCTCTAGTAACCACCATCAAGGGAACACTTGGTTCAGTCTGAGCTGCTAGTATTTGCTTAATTGTTATCAAATTCACAGGAATTGTGACTGGTGGCGGCTTCGGTCTTGCTGGTTCCTCCTTGTAGCAATGTCCATAGCCACAATCATGACAAACTGGTACAAATTTGTCTTTTTTTGGACATTCTGCAACTCTGTGATTTTCTCCACATGCAAAGCATCCAAGCGGTGCTCTGGTCCAATTTCTAGATGCTTGTTTTCTGCGGCAACATAAATAGCATACTGTTTTGAAGACCCACTTTCATTACCATAACTCCATTGCTCGGTACCTCTGTAAGATTCTGGTTCCATCAAATTAGCAGGAGGAGCAGATTGTGTTGGTGGAACTGGCAAAGCTAATCTCTCCAGGTACACAAGATGATGTTTGGCTGCAGGATCCTTTTCGTAAAGGGGTTACCAATATCCCATTTGGTCATATCGTTGCTGGATAATCTGAGGATTAAAATGGCAATAAGCAATCTCATGATCAGGTGAATTGCACAGATGGCACATACTAGTTTTTATTCGTTTTTTCAATTGAGGACATTCATTTGTTGTGTGATTGCCCATACAAATGGAACACTAGACATTTTTCCTAGTAGGAAAAGTCTTAGCAAACTTCTCAGGTTCCTTGTTCGCTTTCCCGTGGAAATCTTTCAATACCTTGATCTTCTCATCTAGTTGCGACTACAACTTTTCCATTTGTTTTTGTTGGTTCTTCTCGAGTTTCTCGAACTCATTGAGCATCATCTCTGTAATAGCGTTGATATTCGTTGATGCGATGGTGGTGGATGTCGTAGTGGTCTGCTCTGCTGTATAAGGCAACATACCAATATTCGGCTCATCATTTGAATCTTCATCCTCCTCTCGAATTGCATAGTCCATAGCGTTTTGCAAAATTGCGTACTCATTATGGCATTTCAGCTCACGTTTGATCCTTTTAGGTAGACCTGACAAAAATCACATAATCATGACATTTTCGTTAATCAACTCAGGTTCGCACTCAGATCTGAGGCGTTTAACCTGTTCAATGTAATCTCGTACCATTTTTCGCTTTCCCATTTTTAATTTATTTATAAGTAGAAAAGGGTCTTTCATAAACTTCCGAGGTCTGAATTGGATGATGAGGGCTCGTTTAACAAACTGTACCCTCCGTCTCATCTTGATTGTAGTACCAATCTTGTGCTGCACCCGTTAAGACATTGGAAATAGCTTAAGTTTATCTTGGGGGAAAACCTCACCATAGACTTCACAAGATTCAACATAGATTTGGAAAAATCTAATTGGATCTGTTAATCCATTGTATTTGGGTAGATCCAACCGGGGTGATCTCCTAATAATGATTGGATTGACTTCCTGAGGAGCACCTCCAAGAGTAGCCATTTTTCCTTCGAATTAAATTAGTTAGACAATGAGATTGGATCTAGATTTTCAATCAGAAACTATCTCAAATGTACAAAATTCCTTTCACTTGTCAATAATCAGATTTTTATATTTTGAAAAAAGATCTATGATCAAGCGATCGACACTTCTAAGAATGATGAATTCTCAAATTAGAATCAAATTTAACCATATTTGATCCAAAATTTGACAAAGATCTAAAATAGTATTGGCGAAGGTTGACTCGACGAAGGTTCAACAATATTATTTTGGTGAAAACTCTCTGATCAGGATTTTTCTGAAAAAATTGGTAGAAATAACCTTCGTCGAACTCTCAGACAGAGGATCTGAGTTAGATAAAGCTAGGATAGAACTGGAGAAGGTTCTTGACACATAAAAACATGCTTTAGATAGTTTAGCGAGGGTGAAAATAGAGATTTTCTATGATTTTCATAGAATTAACGTTCGTCGAACTCAAAAATAATAACCTACTATAAATAGAATCTTCAAGAACCTCGACGAAGGTTTTGGCGAAGAATCAAGAGTAATATTGGTATTTTTACAAAAAAGAGATTTTTTTTTGACAAAAATATGACAATATGACAACTGGTCTTTTGGGAAACCTTCGCCTAACTTACTGATTATCAAAAATAGTAAGTGGGACTGACACAGATTCTGGCGAAGGGTTAGGCGAAGATTCTTCTTAGAGAACTGATATTTTTGCAGAAAATTGTGAATTTTCCACAAAAGGTTACCAACAACTAGATGAACATTCACTTTGGCCTTCTATTTTTGGTATTATTCTTCGTCGACCTAGCAGTAGATAGATCCGAATCACACCTTGCATAGTGAATCGAACGAAGGTCCTTTTTTCTAAATTTTTTAGGGTTTGATGGTTTTTTGGTATTTTTTGATAGTTTTTTCCGATGTTTCTACAATTATGCTGGGAATGAATCTTCGTAGTTCAATCTAAAGAATCTGTGAATGAAATCGAAGTTTCTTGCAACTCGGCGAAGGTTTCCTGAAAGAGGGTAAAACGTTATTAGCTCTGATGACGATTTTTGCCTCCTTTTGACCAAGATCTGGTAGATTTGATCAATTTTTGTTGTGTTTTTTTGATTTCTCAGATCTAGATGGATCTTAAGAATGGCGATCTGAGTAGTTGTTCATGTTCAATAATAAGATTAGATTTCAAACAAGCAAATCCACTCAAATTAGGCAAAATCACTTCTAAACTAACCCTAAATGCAGATTTAACACTATTCATGCCATGACAAGATGCTTAATGCAAGCTAACCATCCAGCAAACATGCTCCCCGACAACGGTGCCAAAATTGTAGTGGGTTTCTTTCCTAGCCTATCTTCAACCCAAGATCCAAGCAATTTAGCATCAAGGAGATGAAGTTAGTTGTCACACGTAGGTTCGTTCCCATGAGAGCGATAACATATCTTATATTTCAGCATGAATGGAAGATCCAGATTTAATTCTAACATCCCCTAACCCTAAGCATCAACACTACAATCATTAACACTATGATCCACAATGAAGATGGCTTACTCTTTCTCTCCCATAAAAAGCATAAGAACATACAATTCCAAAAACATTCAGATCCAACAATTAATAAATCCAAAGAAAGCAAGAGAGATGGAGGAAAAATGATAGAGAGCAAGGACATTCATAAATCCATTTCACAAGAGAACCAATCTGCTTTATTGAAATGAAGATATGTACATGTGGAGGAAACTCGAGTTGGTCCCTTTTTATAGTGGAGAGGAGGACCCTGGCCTCAAAATCCTATTGGTCCATTTCTACCTCCATAACTATTCAAATTTCAAAAAGAGTGGGAACCCATTCAAAATTGGAGGGATCCAATTTGAATTTGAAATTTGGTGGGAACCCCAACTTTATTCACTAACTTGACATTTAGGCCTACGATATTAAAAGTCTCGCAAAAAGGCTTAAAGTCCTTTTATTGACTTTCTAATTATCAAATAGCTATGTGATCATAGGGTTGGACTTACACACATAGGGTGCCAAATCCCTCTAACTTATTAACTAGGGTTAGGGTTGCCTTGGGATCCGCAAACTCTCCAACACAAATCAACACATAGAATGAAGAAATCTTGATTAACCTATGATCTACCAACAACCTAATGAATCTTGCCACTTCCTAAGATTGAAACACACTCTATTGAAGTCCAGGCCAAAAAATAGAGATCCAATAATAAATAGGATTTTGACAAAATCACAAAAAATTGAATCTTCCAATTTCTACATGCAATTGCAGCAAACTTGATATTGAATCTTGTAGCCTCCAATGAAGCCTTCCTAATGCATCATTATCGGCCAATTCTAGTAAGCCAAGTCTGAAATTAGAGTTCCTCAAGTTCATAAACTTAAATTGAGTTTTGATCTACGAAAAATCAATTCTACATATGCAAAATTCTTGATTTTTGAGTAGAAACTATTCTAGCATGCTCTAGAGATAGAAGCTCCTCCAAATCTTTGATAAATGTGACTGATCCTTTCATAATCTACAACACAAGCTCTGATCATCTATTCATCTTTGGTTTGAAAGACATCACAATTTACACCATTTGCAATGTAGAAAATCAACATCTACTTAATGAAAGAGATGCAACTTAAGATAATATGAAGTTGCTGTTTGTACAATAATAATAACCTACCGTATTTCACACGTAAGGATCTGAACATAGCAAAATATGAGCATTATACACACAAGATTGCAAGGTGTCATCAAGATAGTGTAGCAATGGACATAGCTAATATGCTCTCTAAGAAGCTAGAAAATAGGACATGTAACACTATACAGCATTATAGATCTACTCACATGCTGTGAAACACAAAATAAATTGGTCATATAAGATGACAAAACAACCATTATGGTCAAAAACGGATCATGCACAAGGTTGCTTACATATAGCTCTCACAATAAAATTTGTGAAGTTTGACTTCTATGGTCTGTTTTTTCTCAAATAAAACTCTTGAAGTTTGACCTCTATGGTCTCTATGGTCCAAGCCTTGCAAGTCCCTACGTTGCATTGGTGAAGTCCTCCAAACTACCTAATAAAATTTTAGTAAGAATATTGAGGAACAAAAAATAAAGTTACAAAATTAGCTCAGACATGCCTACGGATATTGCCTATCTTCATACAACGACATACATGTCATGTATGTAGCACTTCTTGAGAATACCATAGATGTGAGGCCTATGCAACATAAAGGCCCACTTTATAGTGAAAAGCCCTTAGGAATGTGAAATAAAGGTTGTGTATGCAGGCCTCCTTGTGTATAGGGGAAAGCCCTCAAGAACTGGAGATAAGGTTTGTGTTTGTAGCCCCCTTGTGTATAGGGAGAAGCCCTCTTTTGAGGACTTTCCCCATTTTGAGAACCCAGACCTGAGGTCGATACACCGAGTGCCCAAGTTGTCAAAATTGGGAAAAGCACCGAATGTTTTTATGATAGCTTTTTGGGCACATGGGCTTCACAATCGTAATGACCTTGTGTTGCGTGAACAATTTTTTTGGGATTTAAAACTTCATAAATATGAAAATAAAAATGTGAAAGCTTTTTACGAATACCATATACGTAGCGAGCGCGTCTTAGCCCTCCTTGAGGATACCATACATGTACTATGGAACGGGCAGAGGTAGGTCCATTATGTCTCGTAAGCTGCTTGGCTATGAATTTCACTGAACTTGGTAGGGTGAGCCAAAATGTGCTAGGCCCGTCGAAATTCTTACCCTAGCAACTTACAAGAGACAATAGACCTACTCCCTCTACACGTTCCATTGATTTATAGGTCACCCTAACACCACAATGGCCATGCCGAAGCGATTATGCATTTACTCATAACACATTTTGCTCTCAAAATGGCCTTCACACAAGCACCTCAAAATTTACCATAAAACAAGGTGATCAAAATACATCACTCGAAGCTTTGCCCTACATAAGGTATTCAAATTGTAAAAAAACGAAAACAAAGATTGCATTATAGGAGAATTAAAAATTAAAACTACTTATTTTACTACTCACAATCACCTCACACCTCATCTTTTAGCAAATTATCACAATAAACTACTCCTATGGCAACAAAGGTATAAATCCATTTTTCAAAAAAAGGTTTTTTTTGGGGGGCTATATTGTAGCCCTACTCTCTGAAGGTGTGCGAAAAATCAAATTGTCTCCTCCTTTTGCTTTCAAATTTTGCTAGTCTCTTGGTAGGTCAGGTTAGGGTTACCTTCTGAGTTAGGGCTAGGTTCAAGGCATAATCACAAAGGTTTTGGGTGAAAATTAGCAAAAATGTTTGCTTGTTGTGGAGAAAAAGCATTTTATTGATGCTGATTGGACCACGTGAGCTCTAAAACTGGCCTAACCTACCCCTTGGCAAATTTATAGATACAGTGGAGTAGAATATTGGAGAATGTGTTTTCTAGAATATTTGAGAGAGAATGTCACCCCAATCAGACAAAATGGGATTTGCAGATTTCCATTTGTCCATGTTTTCCCTAAAACGTCCTTGAAGTGCATTTGAAATGGGTTGAAAATGACATGCATTTAGAAATTTCTAGAGAGAGAACATGTGACTTTAGAAATTCCTAGAAAAAGAAGTTTCTAGAAAAAAGGTATAAAATGGAGAGAGAGAGAGAGAGAGAGAGAGAGAGAGAGAGAGAGAGAGAGAGAGAGAGAGAGAGAGAGAGAAGATCGGG
Source organism: Diphasiastrum complanatum (assembly GCA_029204225.1). Classification (NCBI taxonomy): domain Eukaryota; kingdom Viridiplantae; phylum Streptophyta; class Lycopodiopsida; order Lycopodiales; family Lycopodiaceae; genus Diphasiastrum; species Diphasiastrum complanatum. The sequence continues at coordinate 3,595 of MU832208.1, read as the reverse complement.
CCACATGGAGGAGGTAGGAGGGAATATTTTAAAAATATTTTCTTTAACCTCCGGAGGTTGGCTTTGACTCTAAAGGTTAAAAAGTCAACCTCCGGAAGTAGGCCAGCCTCTGCCAGCTGGCAAAAACATGCCCAATCAGACGACGACAAATAGGTCGAAGGTAGCCCTCTACGTCCGTCATGTGGCTTGCCCCCACATTTGTGGAGGCTGCCACCAAAGGCAACCACCCATGGCAACCTTGGTCATGTGGCCCAGCTAAGAGAGCGCGCAATGGCCATGGCAATAGCAATGGCAATGGAGTGAGAGACAATAGGGCATCATTATGTCTACAAAGTAGTCGAGAATATCTAAATGGAAAATGGCAAATGCATAATTATAAAATCAAAATTGCAAAACCTTTAACTCAATATTGATATTAGATAATCGACTTTCCATGATATCAGTCTATTGTCTACAAAGTTCAGAATCCATAATACATATAAGTCCAGTGTAATGCCACATGTTTGATGATATGTAAACAACTCATCAATACTATGTACTTACTACTATGATCTATCTACTAGTAACTAATCTACACTCTAAGCTCTCCTAGCTTTGAGCCTCCTGCGCGCTGGTGCTGTGGAGCTTGATGTGGTCTCCTCTTGAATGTCAGCGACGAAATCCTCATCGGAGGCTGAGGTATGATGCCCCTGATCCTCATCCTCATCCTCGCTCTCCTCGGACTCCTCCTCTGCATACCCCTCCTCCTTTGAGGACTATGACCTTGACGATGCCTCAGACTCAGACTCGTCGTCAGGGCTGCGAGCACGAGAGCTCGTACCTCTCTTGCCTTCGTCCTGCGCTCTGCTCAAGTGACATGCCTGCACACAAGGAGGGACAAACATATTACTGCCCACAAATTACAGTAATCAATTCAAAAATGTATGTCAAGTGACAAGGTTGAACCATGCAACGTGAACAGAGTAGTAAGAGCTAAATCCTAATTTCTCAGGCTCTTTTACATGGCTTCCTCATGGAGGGATGCGTACACGTACTCCTCTGCTGGTCTCTTGGTGCCAAGTTTGGAACCTTTGCCACATCGATGAGTCTCCTCCGAATTGAATTGATGTACTCACATGTCACATTGCACATTGAAATTGAGATCCGAATTTATGTACGCACATGTCACATTGCACATTGAAATCAAGATTATGTTGCACATTGAAATCAAGACATAATCTGGAGGCACATGATAAAGGTAGAGATAATATGAGTCAGTTGTGTAGGTGATTGTTGCCTGAGTGTATTGATCTATGCCTTAGTGATCAGCCATCGCTGAAGAGGAGGCATTTTCTGGCCGCATGGAGAGGAGTGATCAATTTGTTTGATTAAAGCGGTGAGAGAGAGGAGTGATCACAAGAACGCGATTGGTATTTGGATTTGTTAATTTTCGTTCCTTTTCTTTCTGGGTTCTGGATCCTGACTTGTTTGCTCATAGATACGGATCACTGAAGCGCTATAATCTGAAATGGAGGACGTAGGTGTAAGATATGAAAGGTCTGTAGATCTATTAGATCTTTTCTTTCACGTCAGTTTTTAGTGATGGAAATATGAGTTTCTCTTCTATTTGCGTTTGAATAGTGCTGGATTCCGGATTTTTATAATTAGGGTTAGGGGTTTTTTTTTTTCTAGAGTTTGGAGAGAGGGAGCTTGCGCGTTTTTTTTTCGTTAGTATAGGGTTTCTAGGATGAGGCTTTTGTAGGGTTCGAGAGTAAAAATAGCCATAAAGTCAGGTGTTGGAGTGAGGTGAGGGTGAGAGAGGGGAGTTGGGCTGTTAGAATCTCGTCTTGTAGCAGGAATCAAACTTCACTCTCGAAGCTTATTCCATACAGGTACAGAGGGAGCATACAGTTTGCTGGGTTTGCTGATTTTTCCTTGCTTTTTTGTGAATGATAATTGTAATGATTTACTGCTGCAATGGAAGAGCGAGGTGCTATCCTCATATGAGCATACAATTTGCTAGGTTTGCTAATTATTCCTTGTTGTTTTGTGACTGTAATAATTGTAATGATGGAAAAGTGAGGCAATATAGTATTGAATATCAAACAGGCCCTGATGCCAGAAAGAAAGCGGCTGCTTCGATATTGATATGCCCCTGGAATCACATTGCTGTTGGGAATCTAAATGCAGCATTTTGTTTCTGTCTTTACCTCTCACGCTCACCTCTATCCATGCTATTTTTAGGGCTCCCTTCATTTCTGAGGTTATCCTTGAATTGGGTCATTCTGCAATCCACACCAATTCCAGAAACTCATTCTCACTCTAATTTACACAAGCTGGTTGGCACAGTCACAAACTTAAGTGCCTGACACCATTGAAACATGCCAATGCAGGTCAGGTGGATACTACAGCTAGAGTTGTCGCTGCAGCCAATATGTGCCTGAAAGGCCCATCTCTTTTTTCTGCTTTAGGGCTAGCTAGCATCAGCCGCAGCTCACACATTGCAGACCTAAGAATTGTCAATTTTATCTTTTCAAAAACAAAGAGGTGCTCCTGAGAGTTGTAGTTTGCTGTTCCTAAGCGTTTTGTCTGTTGAAAAACTGCCGATGTTCGAGGATCCCCGATTTTGTTTTTGAGAATTTTGTGGTTTCAGCAATTTTGGAGAGAACTCAAACCTTACCCTGGCCCTAGTTGTGGCATTGTAGCCTGCATATTTTGGATTCTAGGAATTCAAGACATGTTATCATGTAAACGGTTAATAGAATCATATGCTCATGATTAAGTTGCGTCAATTTTGCATGCAATACTCTTAATTGCAGAGAGAGAGAGAGAGAGAGAGAGAGAGAGAGAGAGAGAGAGAGAGAGAGAGAGAGAGTCTGATTCAAACACACATCTCTGCAACAGGTAGTTTGTTGAGAGAGAGAGAGAGAGAGAGAGAGAGAGAGAGAGAGAGAGAGAGAGAGAGAGAGAGTCTGATTCAAACACATATCTCTGCAACAGGTAGTTTGTTGAAATGCATCCACCGCTCACATTGCACAAGCATCCAGATTGTGCAGAGGTTGAGATATCTTCCGTTTTCTTCCTGTTTTTAGGTTGCATGCTATTAACTGATTTTGGATTGACTCACACCCTTGCAACATTTATTATGTGCTTAGACCGTAAATGGGCAAGTTTGTGGTTCACTTTGTTGATGACATACTTGTTATAGTTGTGATGTCAGGCATGAGGGGGAACGTGTTATTTGCTGATAATAACAAGAGTGAAATATTTTTTTAAAAAACAGTGTATTTGGGTTTCATAGTGTCAGCAGATGGGATAAAACTAGATCCTAAAAAAGTAGCTTTTCTTCTTGCTTGGCCTATACCTACAGACTTGATAGTATTAAGAGGCTTTCTTGGATTAGCTGTGTTTATCGTAAAGGTGTCTGACATGGCTATGAGTTTGTAATCATCATACAGTAATTCTTACGCTTGTTTATGTTCATAAGCCCAAGCTGCAACATTCATTCTTTGCAACAAGTGGTAAACTTGTATGAAGTATATTCATATTGTGAACTTGTGCTTTGCTGTTTAATAGATCATTTTGCAGTTTAAGAAATGCCATGAGGATCATCCAA
>MU832207.1:0-82204 GCA_029204225.1 Diphasiastrum complanatum | reverse complement strand
AGAGCATCAAGATCAATTTACCAACTCTCACAAGTGTGCCTAAATGGAATTAGAGCAATGAAATTATCTTGAAATATGGTCTGATCTTGAAAATCCAATCACAAGAACAAGTTGTGCGAGAGATCACTTCCTGCGAGAGTTGAACCCCTCGCAGACAGCTTGAACGCTCGCAGAACCTTCACATAGCAGTCAAATCACCTTCTGAACTCTCGCAGACTTTTCTAAGGTCTTAGAATTTTGTGAATAAGGTGTCTGCCAAAATTTGGGTGGAACTGAACAAGGGAAAGTGAATTTCACCTAATACGCACTCTAAATTCCGCTATATAAGGGCTGAATTCGAGTCATTTGTCACCTTTGCTAGCGAAGCTCTACCGAAATTTCCACTGAAAATACCAAGTTTTATGTTTTCAACCAAACTTCCTACCAGCTATCATCTGCTCATATCAAACACCGATCTGCGCTCTGAACTACAATCATTGTCACCCAACACTCATTGTTCTCAGTTTTCGACTATTTCCTTCCACTTTCCACCGTTTTTCTACTTTTTTGACTTTTTCAACCACTAATCATCATTGCTAATATGGCCTCCTCATCCTTTGAAGACTCTGGCACCAAATAGGTGATCCAGCATGACATCCCTCGAGGCCACGCAGATTTGGCCTCTACCCTCTGACACTTTGATCCAACCATGGCTGCAGACAGTCGGGCCTCTCCTTGAAGCAATGGGTTTCTATTCGGCGCTCTTCCATTCTGAGATTAACATGGGCCTCGCCCTTCACACTTACACCACTTGGGACGAGGACAAGGCTCGTTTCCACTTCCTGTACCAAGGTACCATGTACAAGGTCAGGATTAACGCCGACTCACTGATCACCATTGGCATTATGTCCGGTGATCGTCAATCCATCTCCCATCGCCACGCCAAAGTTCTGATCAAACCATTCTTCACCCAAACCACACCAAAAGTCCCCATCTAGACTAACAATGGTTACCTGATAGAAGCTATCACGGAACCCGTCATCCAGGCAACTGCACATCTGTTGAATAACTTTCTAGTTATTTCAACATTTCGACAGAATCCAGTCCACGTTGCTAAGTCAGATAGTGGAATCCTTTCGGGAATTTCCTAACTCTTCCATTGTGCCATATGACTGGCATAGCTTCCTCATTCGAGAACTAATAAACTCCATCAAACCCAACAACTGTGAGCGAATTGCAGCAGGCCCCCTGTTGGGTAACTTTGCCTGCGCACTTCTTGAGACAAAAGTGTGCGGTTTCCAATGCTCATCCCTCCTATCTACCCTTGTGCCACATACTAACCTTTACCCACCATCTCAAGCATCTACCTCATCCCAACCTGTAGTCATTAACACAACGGCCAGCAAACGAATGCGTGGCACTATCTCTGCATCCACATCTCCACCTGTTACCCGACGACATGTCTCCACTACCACACTAACTACTCCATCAACCACTGCCACTTCGTCTTCCGTGCAATCCCCCACTCCAATTTTTGTTATCGCTACCTCTCTTCCTATTCTATCCCCATCTGTTTCTATCTCCATCCCCATTTCTTCTGTTGATATTACTCCTACTTCTCTTCCAATGTCCACTGCTCCATCCATCACCATCTCATCCTCCATTACTCCTGCCACCACCGTTGCTCCTCTCACATTCGACCCTTTTGATTCACAACTGTCCCCCGACACTCTGGCATGGATGCAAGTGATCAATTTTTTACTCTCACGCCAAACAATTTTTGCTCCATCTTCACCTTCTTCCATACTCCACACCACCCTTCAGTTCCCCACTGTTCCTCCCATCCTCTCGTTCGGACAAACCATCATCGCCCCTGTTTTCACAGTTGTTTCTCACACCCCACCCGCTTCGCCAAAGGTTGCCGAGGGCAGCCAACCGCTGTCTGATGACGCATTTGTACAAATAGTTTTTGTAGCATCACCAGATCGAGCTGACCCTACTGCCCTAGATGGCATCAGGATCAATGAAAACTTGATCGAGAACAATGACAACGGAATTCCACAAGTTGTTGGGGCCGATACAACACAAGCCCCTACCAGTGCCAGTGTACCAGCTGCTCTCACGGATCTAACGACGACGTACCAAACCCTAGGAAATTACATCTTGGATGCGGTGGCAGCCAAAGCTATTTTGGAAAGCAGGGTACTACAGTTGGCAACAAATAATACAAAACTGCGAGGAGACCTCACCAAGCTGCAGCAAGAGCTGATTCTAGCTCAAAAACACGAACAAGCAGGGCACTAGGAGATTGCCAAGTTGCAGCAGAAGGAGGAGGGCCTAAACAAGGATATTCAAAGCCTCTCCAAAGCATTGATGGAGGCCTCTACAAAGGTGCGGAAAGGCCCGTTTCTAATGCCAGTCCATTTTGAGCCTGTCTTTCTCGACTGCTCGCACGGATTTCTCCCATCCAAGTGCAACTTACACTTTTGGAAGCAGAGAACACGCGCCTGGGAATGGAGGTTAAGGTCTTACAAGATGAGAAGCTCGTCTAGTTAGCTCAATCTACACCGGACACAAGGTCGCTTTCCCAATCAGATATGAATCTTCTAGGGTGTCAGGTGCAGATTTATAGCCAAACTCTGAACAGCTACCAAATGGAGTTCAATAAGTATCGGGCAAGCGCAATGCAAGAGCTCGCCCAGGCCAAGCAAGCTCTCAAGACATGCCAGAAATACATGGAAACGAAGGCCCAGCCCTCCCCCATGGTAATTCCACTGCCACCTAATTTTGACGCTGCACAGGCTAGTACCATCCAAGACCAGAGCCAGCAGACAACAGGGGGATTTCAACTAGATCAAAGGTCCGAAGGCCAGGACCAAGGGCCGATAGATGCGGCCGCTAAGATGTGCGACCAGAGCCAAGGCGCAACCACCAGCCAGGGCCCAACAACATCATCCAGAGGGTCACAAATGATATCTGCCAGCCGGGCCTTCCGAAGACCAAAATCCATGGAGGAGAACATTAATGAATTTTTATCCAAATATCCCCAGAAGTCATCAAGAGGCGGCTGGCAGTTATCATTCTCAACTCAGACCATCAAGGAAAAAGAACTGCAAGCCCTTACCCACCCTCCAACCACAATCGGAGTGGCGACAACAGTTATTTGAGAGAGACCCTACGACCATCAGAGCTTACGTGACGAGTCCACAATAGTTATGGGTGAACGCGCATTTCCTGCCATGTCCAAGAAGATTCAAATGGGCGGAATGTGCACTCCTCTGGACCAGATCACACTCAACAATTTCAACTGGCCAATCAACAAATCCGAATATGGGTGGACAACAGATGTAGACGCCAGAAGGGCTCTCTTCGCATTTGCCAGCCACTACATCAATTGCCTCGATCCCACAGTCCGCGCGACAGTCACTTACGGCGGGGACTTGGAATATTTAATGGGCATTGAAACAAAATGGGATGATTTTCTTCCCTCCATATTCTTTGATACAAATAAGGTGCTCGCTTCCGACAAAGTCGAAGACCAGCTGCCAGTCACTCGCGTATATTACCGAGCTGCATTCCTTGGTGACGAAACGATTCCAAGCATGGGTGGATCAAGAATGGTTGACAGGAGTTCACAAGTCCTTCCACACACCAAAGGACTCGAAGAAACTGGACCGTCTCAACTTCATGGAAGACATTACGGGATATCTCATCCACCAGAGGCGGTCCAAGAGAACGCTCTACTAAACCGGCAGAGTGCCGAGGGACCGGCACTACTTTAGGTCGTGGGTCATGTTGGGGGTATTCCCAACAAAGTGTAAATAAATAAAATCCTCCAATAAAATGTGTTGCAAGGGCATGACATCCTGCGTGTATAAGCCCATGGCCCAATGAGCACGCAATTGAAGTTGTAAATAAAATAAACTTGACTTGGGCCTTGTTATTGATATAAAACTAGAGGCCCAACGTCATTTTTAAACTTAGAGATCACTTTTTAGAGTTGGGTCCAAATTGGGACTCACATGAATCTTGTGATTTCTAATGTACTTTTTGTGGACCCTTGGATCAAGTTGGGTCCAAGATGAATGGCTAGATCATTGTGAATATTAGCCAATAAGATTGAGGGGCAAGGGCCTTCTCCATTTTATAAAAAGACACCATTTGTACACTATTTTCATGCTTAATGAGAAGGAGGAAACTCTACCATTTTTGAAAGAGAAGCATCCTCATTTGCTATTCACTACTTGCTATTGCTCTTGGTTGTGTTTTCTATTGCTTTCCATTTTCATGTTTTATTGTTTGCCATAGTGAATGTTTTTTCATTAGCAAGTATAAGGAGTATTTGAGGTAGCATCCACCCTCACTCTCTTTCTCTCTCTTTCTCTTATCTTCTCAATCTCTTCTTCTCCATCCCTTCCCTTCAACCAAAACTATGATGAATGTTAGTGTAGAGGAGTAGAGTTAAAGAGGAGTAGTAAGGTGGTGAGTAGAGTTAAGGGAGAAAGTAGGAATCTAACTAAAAGTAGCATCTATGCACTGCTATGACATTCGCCTCATGGTTGCAAATATCAACGTCTACTGTAGCTATTGCCTCTGTGGATAGGTCACTCCATCGGATCACCTGGTTGTAGCATTGCTTCAACTGATTCTTCTTACTCGCAGCTGCCTTGGGTGGTTCGATCCTTGAGACTTTCGCCATAGCAGACCTTTGTAGTGGTTGAGCTGGTACCTTCTTGGTTCCATAATGATCTGGGTCCATGTGGTGTAGGACTTGTTAATCTGATAGCTCAATCTCCTTATTATAAGTTGGAGCATGTTGCCAAGGGACTAGATCATCGTCCACTGGGTTCTCAATCGGCTCCGCTGACAGCCATGCTACGTTTATCATATTCACTCCATATGTGATTGGTGTGTCCATAGTGTAACATTTGGGTGAAGATGTACTCGGTTCTGGATCTGATTCATATTGACATGCCTGACAGTCAATAGTTGCTAATGCATCCGTCCATCTCATGACATCCATCTCTGAATGATAGTGACCTCCCTTGGCTGGCCTTGGGCGGTCAATCATATGATCTGTCGTGGATGATCTATCATCAGCTTTGAGTGCAATAGGTTTCACCGCCCATGTGGTTGGATCTACCTTTACACCCTGTTCTCTATTCTCGAAGGTGAGTTTCCCTGTACCCCAATTGTGTACTACTTGTGCAGCTCTCAACCATGGTCTTCCCAATAAAATACGCTATGCAGATGGAGATTCAGGTATATCCATGACCACAAAAGTAATCACATACTGCATGTCTGCTATCCTTACGAGAATATCAACAACTACACCTTTTGGCTTCACACAGGATTGATCTGCTAGTTTGATGGCGCCCAGCCGCCGGGACTCGATCAGAGGACTTTTCAATCCTTGTAATCCCCATTTTTCATACAAAGTAGTGGAGATCAGATTGACACCTGATCCTCTATCTACCACTGCCACCTCGTCCTCGTATCTCTTGTGTTTGATTGGCAAAGTGATATTGTGCTCCTCGCTTTCCCATGCTGCTCCGATGTGGAGGACGTTACTTGTTATATCATAGCAAGCACAATAGATGGGCTCAGGCGCTACTGGCTCCTCATTCGCCTTGGCCCATTCAACTAAAAGACTTTTCGCTTGTGGTGCAATCCACAGTAGTTCTCTGAGGGGTAAACTAACGTGGCTTGACAGCAAGAGTGTGAGCCTTTTAGTGCATGGTTCCGCAGGCTCCACCATGTGAAAAGGTGGTTCATGTTGGTGCAACCGATCATTATGATCAGTGCACAGTGGTGAGTCCGTTTGTGGATCCTGATCGCTGCCGACTGGAGGTTCTGTGGGATTGTTTTGTTCTTGCTCTTTTCGTCCTCTTGTGGTTTTTGTACCCAGTGTCTTATTTTCTGGTATTGTCTTCTCTCTTCTCTCACATTTGGATATGGCGCTGAAGTTGAGGGTTGGTCGTAAGTGACCGATGGTGGTGGTGAGGGAGCCACTTCCTTCCTCTTCTGTGTTCACGTGATAACTAACACAAGAGCATAGTCGTGTCGTCCTTTCGATGGCATCTCCACTGGAACTGCTGATTGTTGTATGGCAATGAGGTTAAGAGGTGCACTAGATCCAAGTTTAAATGGACAATTCTTGAAACAATGTCCATAACGACAATCCTGGTAGGAGGTTGTATATTGTCCTTTGTAGGAACATTCTACAATTATGTGTCCCTCGCCACACCCGTAGCAGTCGTAATTTCTTCCACCTTGACGTTGAGTTTGAGCTGCATAGGCCGATACATATTCATTTATGGCAGGATCCATAAATGATTCATCTGGTCCATACCACTGTTGCTACTCAGGTTGAGGTGACATTTGCAATTCTTGTTATGTTGTTGTCAAGTTTACATGGGCCACTTGTTGATTGGCTGGCCCTGGTGGAGCAGGTAAGGCCATGCATTGTGGTTGATTGGGTGTGCCGTACCTTGGTGCTGCGTTAGGTGTCCCTTGATGATAAGGATAAGAAGTCTGATAGGGACTTCTCTTCTGTTGAACAACCCTGGGGTTAAACGGGCAAAATTTGAGACTGATACATAGATTCTGCCATCTGTGCAATGCAACATCACATGATACGACATACTGAACACCATACATTTTCTCGTCGAGGATACTACAGCTGGGTTGGTTCCGGTTGATGTGGAGTTACTGCTACAGTTCCTTGTAAGGCCTTCAGTTTCTGGTCAAATTGCGCCGTAAGTTGCTCCATCTGTTGTTTGTGTAATTTTGCCATTTGCTCCAACAACAGTTTTGTGGATAAAGCTGATGTGTTTGATGATGATGATGCGATCGAGGGAGTAGGAGTGTGGGTGAAAGGATATTCGTCATCAGAGCCCTCATCCTCTTCCCTAATGGCATCTTCCATAGTTTCTTGTAGAGTAGCATACCGCTCTCATCTTTTCAGTTCTCTTCTGATACTTCATGGTAACCTGGCTAGGAACCACATGATCGCCGCATGATCAGGACCTATGCTACTTCTAGTTAAACTCCTACTTTCTCCCTTAACTCTACTCACCACTATACTACTCCTCTTTAACTCTACTCCTCTACACTAACATTCATCATAGTTTTGGTTGAAGGGAAGGGATGGAGAAGAAGAGATTGAGAAGATAAGAGAAGGAGAGAGAAAGAGAGTGAGGGTGGATGATAGCTCAAATGCTCCTTATACTTGCTAATGAAAAAACATTCACTATGGCAAACAATAAAACATGGAAATGGAAAGCAATAGAAAACACAACCAAGAGCAATCGCAAGTAGTGAATAGCAAATGAGGATGCTTCTCTTCCAAAAATGGTAGAGTTTTCTCCTTCTCATTAAGCATGGAAATAGTGTACAAATGGTGTCTTTTTATAAAATGGGGAAGGCCCTTGCCCCTCAATTTTATTGGCTAATATTCACAATGATTCTAGCCATTCATCTTGGACCCAACTTGATCCAAGGGTCCACAAAAAGTACATTAGAAATCACAAGATTCATGTGAGTCCCAATTTGGACCCAACTCTAAAAAGTGATATCTAAGTTTAAAAATGACATTGGGCCTCTAGTTTATTTTAATTACAAGGCCCAAGTCAAGTTTATTTTATTTACAACTTCAATTGTGTGCTCATTGGGCCATGGGCTTATACACGCAGGATGCCATGCCCTCGCAACACATTTTATTGGAGGATTTTATTTATCTACACTTTGTTGGAAATATCCTCAACATCTACATAGATGAGAAGAATAATTACAAAGTTATCTACAAACTTATAATACAGAGAAGGGTCATATTCACTTAGATAAAATCTGAGTGATATGAGATAGGAATTGAGCCTTGCATACCAAGACCTTGGTGCATGTTTCAGTCCATACAGACTTTTGAACAAAAGACAAACTTTTGATTCATCATCTTCCTTCACAAAACCTGGATGCTGCTCCATATAAATCTCCTCCTCAAGCTAACCATTGAGAAATGCATTAGAAACATCAAACTAGAACATACTCCATTTTTTAAAACATGCAAGAGAGATGAGTATTCAAATTGTTACCATCTTTGCAACTGGTGCAAAGGTATCTTCATAATCAAAACCTTTAATTAGTGAGTAGCCTTTGGCACAAAGTTTTGCATATACTTATTGATAGATCCATCATGATTGTACTTGATTCTGAATACTCACTTACATCCGATCACATGCATGTTGTTTGGTGGCTCCACAAGCTCCCATGTGTTATTTGACATCAAGGCTTCAAATTCTTGGGTCATTGCTTCAACCCACTCCTTGGATTGAAAAGCTTCTTGGACATCCTTAGGCTCTTCATCTAATATAAAAAGTTCATGATAGGAAGTTTCACCTTCCACTTGCCTTCCTTCTTCATCATATGTGAGCCTCCGTGGCTCAGATCTTGCTCGTGTAGATCTTCTAGGTGTGGTAGCTTGAATTTGCTCCTCCTCAAGCCTCGGCCTCACCTCTTCTTGAACAACATCAAGATTGATGATTTATCTTGCATAAGTCTCTTTGATCTGTGCATCATCCAAGTTAAACTTCTAATCTTCATGAAAGATCACATCTCTACTAACAACATTCTTGTCAGTAGAGGGTAAATAAACTTTGTATGCCTTTTTGGTAGATGCATATCCTACAAATATTCCTCTTACAGCACTAGGATCTTCCTTCTTCCTAGTTTCTAGAGGCACATGCACAAAGCATACACAACCAAAAATCCTAAGATGATCTACCTTAGGCTTTTTCTTATACAACATCTCAAATGGTGTCTTTCCTCCTATTGCAAGATTTGAAAGCCTATTACAAAGATAGTTTGCACATGCAACTACCTCTCCCCAAAATTCTTTAGGCAGAGAAGCTTCTAGCCTAATGGCTTTTGCACATTCACACAAAGTTCTATTTTTACTCTCAACAACTCCATTTAGTTGAGGAGTATATGAACAAGAGAACTCTCTTTGAATACCCTCTCTCTCACAAAAGTCTTTAAACTTATTGGAAGTGTATTTCCCTCCACTATCACTTCTTAAAGCTTTTAACTTGAAAGGAAACTGCTTCTCTACATAAGCTTTAAAATTAAGAAAAACATGATAAACCATGGCTTTTGAAGACAGCATATAGATCCAAGAATGTCTTGTATAATCATCTACAAAAGAGACAAAACAGTTGGCTCCTCCTTTGCTCTTAGTTGATGAGAAATGAACATTTGAGTGTACAAGCTCAAATGGTTGCATTGTCTTGATACTTGATCTAGGAAAAGGTCTTCTGTGTGACTTTGCCAGCACACAAGCTTCACAAGGTAGAAGCTCCTTTGACAGTGTCTTTGGTAGACCAACAACTTTTCCTTCTTTGACCATAGATTGCATGGCTTTAAAATTGGAATGACCCAATCTCTTATGCCACATATCCTCCTGTAGAACCTTGGTCTCATAAGCAATATCTGAAATGTTAGCACTCTCCCTAGAATCTAGTTTGTACAACTTACCAATTCTAGATCCTCTAGCAATAACTTCATTTTCTCTTGAGATTCTACACTTGTCAACTTGAAACTTGACTTCCAATCCACTATCAAACAATTGTCCTACACTAATGAGATTCTTAGTCAATCTAGGTACATACAATACATCATGTAAGCAAAAAGATTTTGAAGATGATGCATGTAATGGAATGCTACCTATTCCTTCAATCCTACACTCTACATCATTAGCAATATAGATTGACCTTTTTGCACCTAGATATGGCATGAGATTAGTGAAAGAATTCCTAGAACTAGACATATGGGAACTAGCCCCACTATCTCTCCACCAGACTTCTTCATTCTTAAAAGGAAAAGATGAAAAAGTAGACATCATTAATGAATCCTCTCTTTCACTCTCTACACCCTCACACTCATCCTCATGAGTAAGGTTAGCTTGCTTAGATTGGTTCTTCTTCTTGAAACAGTTTGATGCATAATGTCCTTTCTTTCCACAGAAAAAAACTTGATCTTTGACAACTTCTTCTTGCCACTGGATGTTGCACCTTGTGAGGACTGATCCTCACTACCTTCTTTGGTTTTGTCCTTCTTGAAGTGTTGTTGTCCTTTGCCCTTGCCTCTTGACTTGTCTCTGATGAAGAGTGTTTTGTCATCTCTACCATCTTTCAATGAAATTTTGTTGATCCTCAGCATCTTGTTCTCTTACCTGCTTTCTTCAGCAATGAGAACACCTTGCAGTGTCTCCAAGGATGGAAGATCCTCTCTGACAACATAAGTATGCACAATATTGTCATACTCATCTCTAAGTCCATTTAGGACTACTTGAACAAGTTCAGTGTTCTTAAGAGCATCACTAATACTAGCTAACTCTTGATAAAGATCCTTAACTCTCATGACATATGATGAAGCAATCTCATCTACTCTCTGATAACTTAGAGATATTTGGTTTCTAAGTGTAAGCAATCTAGAAGTATTTTCGATCTCATAGATTGTTTTTAGAGTATCCCAAGCTTCCTTGGCAGTGGTGCATGTACTGATCTCTCTTAACACTTCATTGGTAACATTCATTTTTATAAAATGAAGGACAATTCTGGTTCTTTTGTGGAATGTTGCAGCTTCATTAGGTGTAGTAGGTTCTTCTTCAGCTCCACTCACAATATCCATTAAATCTTGAAGAATCAACAATGATTCCATTCTAATCTTTCAAATTGCATAATTGGAAGATGTTAATCTCTCACTGTGCTCTAAGAAATGTGAACCAGGTGAAGATATCTTCTTGGTGAGAAATTCTAGTAATGATAAAAAATGGAACTGAAAGGATGTTGCTTGCTATCTCAAATCTAGGATCTAACACAGATGTTGATCCATCCTATGAAATCTAGCAACAGATATGAGAACAAATTCTCAATACAGAGCAAATTCTTCTTCTTCTTCTTCAGTCACAAAAGAAGAAGCAAAGCAAAGTTTCCAAGTGACTACTCATTAGTGTGAAAATTGATTCTTAGGTTTGTGAGTTAGATCTTTTGTAGATCCTTCTAGATTGTTGAAGATGTTCAAATCTAGTCTCTTGAGAATCACAAATTACATTTGTAGAATCATATCACAAGTTTTTATTCACATAGTATCAATAGGTGGCATCCTATTGAAGAAAAGAAAGGATCCTAATTTGTGACAACGGAGGATATATTTTCTCAAGATGCTACAAAAAGAAGACCAATCCATCCAAGGAGAACCAAAGCAAGGGGGCCAAGGTGAAGGATGGAGCTTCAAGTTCGAAATGCAAATACAAGAAGGACAAGGTGTTTCCTTTGTGGAAAGGTGAATGAGGCTTGGAGTCTCAAAAGGACTTGCAAGGTTTGTCTTCAAGAGACTTATAAATTTCCTTTGCACAGGAACACAGATCATGCTACACAGTAACACAGACAGAAAACACTCTCCACAGCGAGCTCACATAGCAACTGTATTTCTCAAAATGAAATTACATTGTACATATAGTTGTTCACTCAG
Organism: Diphasiastrum complanatum; assembly: GCA_029204225.1. Classification (NCBI taxonomy): domain Eukaryota; kingdom Viridiplantae; phylum Streptophyta; class Lycopodiopsida; order Lycopodiales; family Lycopodiaceae; genus Diphasiastrum; species Diphasiastrum complanatum. The sequence continues at coordinate 70,699 of MU832207.1, read as the reverse complement.
ACAACCCATGCATGACCCAGGTTGCCGTTGGCGGGACGCGTGTCCCATCAACTTGCCTCGTGGCGAGGCCAACTGATCCTTATCCACTGATAGGACCCACAGTACAGTAACACAGTGATTCTACTTTAATTCTAACTCTCTCCCTTAAAGTAGAGTCTACTTTTTATACAGTCATATACATAGATTTAAAGTCAACAAAGTTTAAGTACAGAAAGCTTTGATCTAAACTTATCAAACTTTTCTCCAGTAAGTGGCTTAGTGAAAATATCAACTAGTTGTTCTTCTGTGCTAAAGTGAACAACATAAATTTCACAACTCAGCAGCCTCTCACGTATGAAGTGATACTGAATCTCAATGTGTTTAGTTCTCGCATGGAACACTGGATTCTTTGCTAGATGAATGCCACTCTGACTGTCGCTATGTAAAGTCGTGAGTTTTTTGCTTCATGTCAATTTCTTCCAAGATTTGTCTCAACCATATAGCTTCTTGTGCTGCAGTACACATTGCCTTATACTCTACTTCTATGGTGGAAAGAAAAATTGTACTTTGCTTCTTACTAGACCAGGAAAAGCAATTACCACAAAATTGGAATACATACCTTGTGGTGGATCTACGATCATCATAGTCACTTCCCCAATCCGCATCCACATAGCCACACAACTTAGGTAAACCATCATGCTTCTTGTAAATCAAGCCATACTTTGAAGTGCCTTTCACATAACGCAAAATGCGTTTAGCTGCCTTCCAATGCATTTCCGTAGGTGCTGTCATAAACTGACTTACAATGCCAACAACATAGCATATATTTGGTCTAGTCATGGTAAGGTAAATCAAACTCCCTACTAACTGTCTATATAGTGTAGCATCAAATGACTGTGACTCATCAAGCTTAGAAAGCTTTTTACCTGGTTCAATAGGAGTGTTTACTGGTTTGTAATCCTACAACCTAAACCTGTGCAGCAACTCTTTGACATACTTCACCTGTGTTACATGAGGTCTTTCTTAATCATGTCTATCGTCTCTTGATTATTTTCCGTAATAATCAAGTCATCAACATAAAGAGCATTCAAAGCAACCATACCATCAAAGCATAAGACATATAGATTTGGATCAGAATGTGTTCTCACCATCCCCTTTGAACGAAAGTAGGCATCCTTCCTGCTATACCACGCATGTGGTGCTTGTTTAAGACCATAAAGTGCTTTCTTCAAGCGACATATTTTATTTTCCTATCCCTTCGTTACAAAGCCTTCAGGTTGATCCATGAATAATTCTTCTTCTAACTCACCATTTAGAAAAGCAGATTTCACATACATCTGATGCAAAGGCTAACCAAAATGTGAAGCTAAAGCAATAAGTAGACGTAGAGTATTCCACTTACAAACCAGCGCAAAGGTCTCCTCATAGTCAATGCCTTTATTTTGTGCGTACCCTTTAATCACCAATCTTGCTTTGTGCTTTGCTATACTTCCATCTGCATGGTACTTAGTCTTGTATACCCATTTGCAACCAATGGGTTTCTTGCCAACTGTTGGATCTATTAAGTCCCATGTGCTATGCTTAGCAATTGACTCCATCTTCTCTCCCATGGCCTTGACCCAAATGTCATCATCCTTCGCTTCACCATAAGTCGAAGGTTCTTTGCTTTGAATAATGCTAGATAAGAGAGCATAATTTGCTTCATACCTTTCAGTTAGTATCTTCTCTCTTGTTGATCTTCGTAGCTCTCCCTGGTTAGATGATCCTGGAAAGTCATCTATGTCATGGCTCTCCAACAATCTCTCAAACCACTTAGGGAGCTTCCTGTCAAGTGATCGGCTTCCTGGAGAAAATGTATCCCACTGTACATCCTTCTACGTTTGTCACCTACAATTTCAATCCTTCTTGCACCAAAAGGTTTGTCCCTACCTCTCCAACCTGTCTCTTGAGGTTGAGTAGTAGTATCTTGAGATGTCAATGAATGGATCATCATTAGGTGGTATCCTCACTATACCATCTTTTCCACTAGATGTGTCTATCTTCTCAGCATCCTCGTCTTCATACATCTTGGATTCATCAAAGATAACATCACGGCTTACATGGATTTTGTTTTCCACTAGATCAAAACATCTATAGGCCTTCACACGATCATCATATCCTAGGAATATGCACTTGATAGCTTTTACATCAAGTTTTATGTCTCTCTTCCTTAGGAACGTGTAGAAAGGCCTTACATCCAAAGATTCCCAAGTGGTTCACCTTTGGCTTCTTCTTCGTGAATGCTTCCTCAAGTGTTATCTTTGGTATGGCAATAGTAGGACTTCTATTTTGAAGATAGACTATCGTGCTACATGCTTCTGACCAAAAATCTTTTGGTAGTTTAATCTCAGCTAGCATAAGTCTGGCACTTTACACAATCATACGATTCTTGCGCTCAACTACACCATTGAGAGCAGGGGTATGTGCTTGTGTAAATTGTCTTTTAATCACACATTGATCACAAAGATCATTAAAGTCATTAGACTTGTACTCACCTCCACTATCTGATCTTAGGACTTTGATCTTCCTACCTGTCTGATTTTCGACCAATGCTTTGAAGCTCTTGAAGTTATCAAATGCATCTGATTTCTTCTTCAAGAAGTAGATCCACATCTTTCGTGACATATCATCAATAAAGGTCATGAAATAGAAGGTTTTACCTAAGGACATCGTCCTCATAGGCCCGCATAAATTCTGTGTGGATTAAATCCAGGATGTTCTTTGCTCTTGCAACACCCCCTTTATTGAACTTCTCTCGATGTTGCTTCCCATATATACAAGATTCGCACATCGATTGCAATCCTGTTACCATCTCCAATTTTTTCATCAAACTGAGGCTTCCTAAGTTCAAGTGACCAAGCCTCTTATGCCAAAACTCAGTTTGCGATGGAATGGACAATACAAGTCCATGTTGTCCCTTAATTGTAGCATTCAGCCTGTACAATTTTGTATTGGGCTCTCTTACTCCATCCGCAATAACTTTGAACTTTTGGTTCACATCCTTCACAAAGCAATGATCATGGGCGAATTCTACTTTCAATTTTTGATCAGTAATGACTCCAATAGAAAGTAGATTTTTCTTCAAACTTGGTACATAAAGTATCTCCCTGATCATCCTACTTTTGCCATCAGGTAGTTGGATTGAAACGTTGCCTATCCCCTTGATATTACACACCTCACCATTTGCTTGTGAAACATATATTCCATTATCCAACACCTTCAAACTACTGAACCAATTCTTGTTACCTGTCATGTGTCTTGTGGCTCCTGAGTCAATATACCATGCTTGATCATCTTGATTAGATGACAATGTAGATATGAAGATGCTAGAGTCTTCAATCTCACCCTCATCGACAAGGGTACTGCTTGTTTTGGTTTCCCCTTGCCTTGTTCCGTCAGGAATTTGCGATATTCACTCTTCCAATGGCCATTTTTACCACAATGGAAGCACTTGTCTTTCTTCTTAGTTTTACTAGAAGATCCCTCATCCTCCTGAGACTTGGAAAATTGATGCTTAGACTTCTTCTTGCCCTTGCCCTTGCCTTGTTTTTGGCGTGTCACAAGTGCCTAATCGTCAGTATTTTGACATCTAGTTTTCACCATTTCTCGCTATTGCTCTTCATGCATCAAAATTCATGTGAGCTCGTCAAAGGTTGGCAATCTTGTGAAAAATTGTCAACTAGTAGTATTTTCCTAACTTGAGATTTTGTAGGCCTATGGCCAAATAAAAGTTAGAGATAGATTCATACATGTATGTAGAGGCCCAAAGTATGTGTACACTACTTTTGAGGTCACATTAATTAGAGGAGGTCGAGTGTGGAGCTCTTCTATTGGCTCATAATTTGGTGCATTCCTATTTGACCAAATTTCTAGGTATATGGGTGAATCCTATTGGACCCCAATTTTAGCCTATCATAAGACAAGTGGCCAAGAGGCACTATGGCTGCTATAAATAGCCATCTCCACGAGTATGTACACATCTCATTTTCATTCTATTGAATGAATGTTATGCTCTTTGAAGGTCCATCTTCTTCTCTCTCACTTTTTTGTTCATATCTTGCATTCTAGCCACTAGAATTGTGATTTCTTTGTTGCTATGGCTTCACACGTGTGAAATGCAGGTTGTAGGCTCTGAAGTACGGACAGGGACAGCAAGTTTCTGTTTGTGGAAGCTTATGATCAGATTTTGATGTTTAGTTGATGTTTAGTATGCTTAACATCACAATTTCTATCATTTTTTCAATCTAGATGTGCATAACTTCCATGGCCAAGATCTTTATGAAACTTTAGCATCTTTTGGATCTGAGTTTTTCACATGGTATCAGAGCATTAGGCGGCCAAATGTGCAGGTTTTGCCAGATTTAGAAGAGATTTGTGGGCGAGTTTGCTTTTGTAGCATTCCAATCAAGTTTCTAGCTAAAAATCTTGTTGATTTATGTGTAGAAATTGGATCTTTGTGATCAAAACATCATTTGTATGCATTTCAATTGAAGTAGGGCGAATTCCCTCTGTACTTATCAGAATAAGGAGACAAAAATTGTTTTGGAAAGAGGGAGATGCAAGATCCAACAAGATCCTATTAGTTTTCCATTCTAGCATATAGTTTTTTGATTCAATTTCTTGCTTCTTCATGTCAAAAACTTCAAAATTGATGTAACCCTCTGATTTTCAGTTTGCTGAATGATTCAAGAGTGTATTTCAATCTTAGGAGTGAGGGAAAAGCAAGTATATTGAGGTTTGGTCTTGGTTTGATCAAGAAATCATAAAACTAGTGGCTAAAATTAAGGAAAAAGTGAGGAAAAGAGAGAAAAAGTAAGGTTTTAGGTTCCAAATCTTTGTGATTTCTTCTTGTGTTTCATTTGTTGATTCAAGAGAGTGCTTAGTGCATTGGAACAGGTCAAAGATCAGAGATCAATCATTGCAACATGGCTACAAATGGAGGCTACATGTTGGAAAGCAATGATAGGCTTACCTCCCTCAACTATTCTACTTGGAAAGTAAGGATGGAGTCTTTGCTTGAGATGAATGAGTTGATGGATATTGTTGTAGGTGTGGAGGAGAGACCTTTGGCACCTCAAGAACAATTGAGGTATGACAAGAGGGCAAAGAAAGCCCTTCACATGATCAAGATGAATGTGACAAATGAGCTTATCAAAGAGGTTGGTAAGTGCACATCATCTAGTGAAGCTTGGGAAGCCTTGAAGAAGGTTTATGAATCCAAGTCTACTTCTAGAGTGTTGACTTTAAGAAGGCAAATCTTTTCTTGTATGCAAAAGAAGAGTGAGAATGGACATGCTTTTGTTTTGAGAGTTAAAGCATTGAATGATGAGTTAGCATGCATTAATGATGGCATAAATAATGAGGAGCTTGTTCAAGTGATTCTCAATGGCTTGTTGGATGATCATGCTAATCTTGTTCAAAGTTATGCTATCCAAAAATGTTTACCAAGTGTTGGAGACTTGCAAGAGGTCTTGTTGGCTGAAGAATTCAGGTTGCAAGCAAGAGTGGGAGCATCTTCTACATCTCAAGGAGGAGAAGAGGAGGCAATGTTCTCTAAAGGCAAGTTCAAGGGCAAAGGTAAAAGCAATTGGTCTAAAGGGCAAGACCAAGGTGAGCACTCTACTTTTGGCAAAAAGAAGGATAGATCTAAGCTAAAATGTTTCTATTGTGGAGTCAAAGGGCATTTTGCTAGTGATTGTTTTAAGAAAAAGAGGGATCAAGGGGAAAAGCAAACCAATCTAACTATTGATGAGGGTGGGGATGAGCTTCTTTCAAATGATGCTTTTGTTATGTCATCTTGCTTGTTGGCTAATCATGGAGACATTGATCCTTGGTGGATTGATAGTGGAGCCACTTCTCATATGACATATCATAAAGAGTATTTTTCATCTTTAATGGCATTTGATGGTGATAGGAAGGTAATCTATACCGCAAATGATGGTGAGTGTGCAATCAAGGGGATTGGCACAATTCCTATTTCACTTTCTACAAATAGGAATATAGAATTGAAAGATGTTTTGCTCATTCCATCCATTACCAAGAACTTACTTAGTGTAAGCCAAATGCTTGACAAAGGATTCAAAGTTGAGTTTGATGGTGATGCTTGCTTGATCAAAAAGGGGTGTAGTATCATTGCAAAAGGGAAAAGGCAAGGGAAATTGTTCAAGCTTGATGCATGTGTTGTTGCTAACCAAGTTGGATGCATGGCAAATGAACAAATGTCAATTCAAGAGGTATGGCATAAAAGGATGGGACATCTCAACTACAAGGCCTTGGAGGTAATAGCCAAAAAGGAGGTAGTAAGGGGACTTCCCAAGTCTCTTACTTGCTTGAATCATGTTTGTGAAGAATGTGCTTTGTCTAAATCACATAGATTGCCATATACTAGATCTATATCTAGATCTAAGATGCCTTTTTCTCTCTTGCATTCGGATATTCATGGTGTTACTACAATTAGCAATGGAGGTGCTAAGATGTATGTAACTTTCATTGATGATTTTAGTAGATTTTGTTGGGTTTATCTACTAAAGAGCAAGGATGAGGTGTTTGATGTGTTTGTCAAGTTCAAAGTTGCTATTGAGACTCAATTTACAACCAAAATCAAATGCTTGAGGAGCGACAATGGTGGTGAATACATTTCTAACAAATTCAAAGCCTTTTGCGATGAGCATGGGATCAAGAGGGAGTACACATGTCCAAGAACACCACAACAAAATGGAGTGGCCGAGAGGAAGAATAGAACCTTGTGTGAGAGTGCAAAGGCAATGAGATTGAATGCTAATCTTCCTAAACCTTTTTGGAGTGATGCTTTGTTGTGTGCAAATTTCCTATGCAATAGATGGCCAAGTGTTGTATTGGAAGGAAAAACCCCTTTTGAAGCTTTGTTTGGTACGAAGCCTAATGTCAAGTTTCTAAGAACTTTTGGATGCATTTGCTACTTCAACATTACTCTTGATGATAGAACTAAGGAGGATCCATCTTCAAGAAAGGGCATTTTTGTTGGTTATAGTGAAGTAAGCAAAGCATATAGGATTTATGTTCCTTCAATCAAGAAAGTGTTCACAAGTAGGGATGTCATTTTTGATGAAAGTAACATTCCAAAAGTTGTTTCAAGTGATGATGGTGTTGTTGCAACTAATGTGCTTGATGACAATGGAGTTGATGACACATTGGATGTGGATGTTGAAGAAGCCTCTTCAAGTCAAATTCCAAGGAGAACTCCAAGGCATAAAGTGAAACCCTCAAGGCTCACTTATGATGGCAAAGGTAAGCAAGTGGTGGATGGATCCAACTATGCTTTCCTAACTTCTTTTGATGTACCTTCATGTGTAGATGAAGCAAGGCAAGAAGAGGAATGGATCCAAGCAATGGATCTTGAGTTTGAAGCACTTATGAAGAACAACACATGGAGATTGGTGGAGCTTCCAAAGGGCAAAAGTGCAATTGGATGCAAATGGATCTTCAAGGTAAAGACAAATCAAGATGGATCTATCAACAAGTTGAAGGCAAGGTTGGTGGCTAAAGGTTATGCTCAAGAGCATGGCATTGACTATGAGGAAACCTTTGCACCCGTGGCAAAGATGGTGAGCATAAGAGTAATCATTTCCCTTGCAACTCTTTATGGATGGGATCTTTGGCAATTAGACATTTCTAATGCTTTCTTGAATGGTGATCTTGAAGAGGAAGTCTACATGGAGCAACCCGAGAGCTATGTTTCTCATAGCAAGCCTAATCATGTGTGTTTTCTACAAAAAAGTTTGTATGGTCTTAAGCAAGCACCAAGGAGTTGGTATGCTAGGCTTAACTCTTTTCTACTTTCTCAAAACTTCACTATGAGTGAGTATGATCATTCACTTTACTTTAGAATTAGTGCTAATGATGTTACAATCCTTCTAATTTATGTGGATGACATTATTTTAAGTGGAGGGAACAAGGAAGATATAGAAGATATCAAGAAAGCACTAAAAAAGGAATTTGAAGTGCATGATCTTGGTCTTTTGAGCTATATCTTAGGAATAGAAGTAATTAGAACTTCTCAAATCACTTTTATTTCACAAGAGAAGTATGCTATTTCTATTCTCAATAGATTTCATATGGTAGATGCAAATCCTATTGATACACCTATGGAATCACATGTAAAGCTAACTATAAGAGGTAATGAAAGATCCTTCGAGGACATTACTCTCTATAGGAAGCTAATAGGTTCTCTTATATATCTAACCATCACAAGACCTGATTTATCTTATTGTGTTGGTAGATTAAGCCAATTCATGCAAGATCCTAGCATAGAACATTGGAAACTAGGAAAGAGGATCTTGAGATACATCTCGGGAACAAAAGATTTTGGCATTGTTTATAGAGGCTCATCACCTAACTTATTTGGTTTTTCAGATTCAGATTTTGCAGGAGACCTTATGGATAGAAAATCCATAAATGCACATGCTATTTTCATAGGTGATGGAGCTATCTCATGGATGTCGAAGAAACAAGCAACTATATCACTTTCTTCTAGTGAGGCCGAGTACAAAGCTTTGACATCATGCACAAAGGAGATGGTGTGGATCAAGAGGATGATTATGGAGCTTCATTTGCTGGATTTTTCAGAGAGTCCAATCATCTTTTGTGACAACCTTTCAGCCCAAAGTCTAGCAAGCAATCCGGTTTTCCATGCAAGGAGCAAACATATCGAGGTGGCTTACCATTTTGTGAGAGAACAAGTGTTGGCAAAAGAGATCAAGCTTGAACATGTCCCATCAAAGGAATGTGTGGCTGATATCTTTACCAAAGCATTGGGAAAGGACTTATTTTTCAAGCATAGAACAAGTCTTGGTGTACTTTCTAAATCTATGCTAAAACTAGTTGAAGAGGGAGTGTGAAAAATTGTCAACTAGTAGTATTTTCCTAACTTGAGATTTTGTAGGCCTATGGCCAAATAAAAGTTAGAGATAGGTTCATACATGTATGTAGAGGCCCAAAGTATGTGTACACTACTTTTGAGGTCACATTAATTAGAGGAGGTCGAGTGTGGAGCTCTTCTATTGGCTCATAATTTGGTGCATTCCTATTTGACCAAATTTCTAGGTATATGGGTGAATCCTATTGGACCCCAATTTTAGCCTATCATAAGACAAGTGGCCAAGAGGCACTATGGCTGCTATAAATAGCCATCTCCACGAGTATGTACACATCTCATTTTCATTCTATTGAATGAATGTTATGCTCTTTGAAGGTCCATCTTCTTCTCTCTCACTTTTTTGTTCATATCTTGCATTCTAGCCACTAGAATTGTGATTTCTTTGTTGCTATGGCTTCACACGTGTGAAATGCAGGTTGTAGGCTCTGAAGTACGGACAGGGACAGCAAGTTTCTGTTTGTGGAAGCTTATGATCAGATTTTGATGTTTAGTTGATGTTTAGTATGCTTAACATCACAATTTCTATCATTTTTTCAATCTAGATGTGCATAACTTCCATGGCCAAGATCTTTATGAAACTTTAGCATCTTTTGGATCTGAGTTTTTCACAATCTTTCTCTTGATGCTATTCCACTCACAAACATCTGATAGGGTTTTGCAATGCCACACAATGCATTGTGCACTAGCTCCACATCACGTATGCACTCACCAATAGAATGTAGTTCATCTCTCATTATCTTGATTCTGGTCATGTATGTCTGAATGTGCTCTCCTTGCTCCGTGCGGGCACTATTCAACTTTGACTTCAAAAACATGATTCTTGACGGATTTGATGTCTCAAAATGCTCCTTTAGCACATCCCATGCCTGTCTGGGTGTAATAGCATCACAAATGTGGGTAATGATGTGATCTCCCACTGACAAGTTAATGAAGGTCAAAGCTTTTCTCATCTTTTTGTCGAACACTTTGATGTCTGCTTCATTTGGCGGTCTTCTCTCATCACCTCTGATGACTTCCCACACGTCTTTCTCCATCAGTATATTTTTCATTTTGAATTTCCACACTGCATAGTTGGAAATCCCATCCAATTTGCTACTTTCACTCAAAATGGACTCTCCCATGTTTGCCATCGCAAAATTGCTTGAAACTTCTGCCTTAGGCTAAGAACAGTATGCCGAAGACAACTTGTCAGAAGTTGAAAATAATGACCTTCACTTTTTCCCCTACCAGGCCACTCGCCGCTTTTCCACCAATTTAAAAGCCAAATCGGCGTCGCCTTCCGAAATGCACTCAGTCGTCAACTCCCAACAACGTGCCCAGTGGAATGGTGAAATCAATTTTGACATACTCCAAACATTTTCTCCACTGCAATCACTCTGTTTTGTTGTACCGTACTTGCAGGTACAGTCCGAGTGCCCTTCGTTTGGAGGTTATAGCCATTCATTTGAGTCAAAACGGGCAAAGGATCCAAAAATAGGGACTTTTCTAGTTTTTGCGCTGTTTCTTCACCTTCAAGAAACTTCACTCTTCACTTGTGAAGGGACCCAACTCAACTTTCAGTATGAAAATTTTTAATGAAGTTGAAGGCCAAAATGCACTTCACTTCTTCAGGGCCATGTTCAAAGCTCATCCAATGGCTGAACCAAATCTTGTGGTCCAAATTTCTCTCTCATCACAAGTTTTGGACCGTTGATGCATTTGACACCTCATCCAAAGGTCCAAACTGCATCTGGACATTGAACCGCGCTCCTACAGTCGCTATGGTCTTCAAGACACTAAAGTATCCATCGCGTTGGGCGCGCGAATAGCCCGCGACCTCCCTGTCTGCGGCCGTGCCTCCCCACTCTCAAAATTGTCTAATCTAACTCGCCTGTGGATCGTTTTGAGCACAATATGAGACCTGAAGTAGGATCGCCCTACTGATTCCAAGACTGTAGAGTGTTCACTCAAGAAATTCCGTGGAGAAACGATGATTTTAGCTCAACTTGACAAAGTGGCTTTTTTTCACCTTTTTACTACAAATCTGCTAGGTTAACTGTTTGGAGACAAATCTCTGATATAAACCTCAAAATCTCTCCATGGCTGGTTGACAATGTGATTGGCTTCCTTCCTGTCCTTACGGCATCCAAAACGGTGCACAAACAGCGAAGAAATCACCAGTTATGTACAAAAACCGTAATCCCAGGCCTGGTTTCAATTTTCAGCTGGCTTCAAAATTGTCAATTTCTCACCAGATTTTTTTCTGTCTGATGCTATGCACAGGCTAATAATCTCTCTGCTGAGCTTAGCAAGCCTCTATAAATTAGAAACCATGCACCAATGCTTCTCTTTCCGTCTTCAACCCTCCGTAAACCCCGAACTCTCAGAAGACAATTCTCCCGAAGCTCTCTTCAACGGCGATGTTGTACTGTGTACATTCCCTGTACAGCTCTGATACCAACTTAGAATTTGCTTTGCACAAGAACACAGATCATGCTAGATAGTAACACAGACAGAAAACACTCTCCATAGCAAGCTCACATAGCAACTATATTTCTCAAAATGAAATTACATTGTACATATAGTTGTTCACTCAGGCAACCCATGCATGACCTAGGTTGCCGTTGGCGGGACGCGTGTCCTGTTGACTTGCCTCATGGCGAGGCCAACTGATCCTTATCCATTGATAGGACCCACAGTACAGTAACACAGTGATTCTACTTTAATTCTAATAGAGTCCATCACAACACATGTCAAATCTTTTGAGATTTTTCATTTGGAAGTGCATTGTTTGATTCAAGATGCAAAGATAGATGTCACTTTCATGAAAGTAACTTGGATTTATTTTATGTCCTTGGAAAGTATTTTGCTTGGAACTTTAGAAAAGTTCAAACTTATTGTTATGATCCAAGAGAAATCAATCAAGAATAAGGAGCATCAATCACAAAATGAAAATAGTTTCATTTATGCTCTCATGTCAACTTATGAAGATCTATTTTGCTTTGAAGAGATTTTTGTATCTCAAAGGTGGCTTAAGGCAATGCTAGTTGAGTGTGATACCTTAAAAGATAGCAAAATATGTTTTCCTTGTAAGCTTGCATTAGTTATGAAGTCAAGGAAATGGAAATATCTTCATAGTTTAGTATCTTTTGGTTTCAATAAGATCATGAATGATGTGTTCATTCATAAAGATGAAAATTGTAAGTTTTCAATCTTAAAGTCAAGTTGTAAACTTCTTATGAGAATAAGTGAAGCATCCAAAGTGGACACTTATATCCATAAGCAAGTAGTTAGCCTTATTGAGATGGAAATACCTTTTGATTTCAATATTGGAAAAATCATGCCAAGTTGTGGTGATTTTTGGACTTATGTTTCTAGCATAAGTAATCTTGATAATCATAGGAAGTGCATATTGAATGGTCATACTTGTTGTGATTATTATGAGACATGGAGGTCATGGATTTCCATCAAAAAGGAGCATCATGAAGAGGATCTTAAGGAACCTTCTCAAGGTTCAAGTATGTCATGGATTGAGGAGGAGAGACCTTCTCAAGTTGTGATTCCAAAAAGAATCTCAAGAAACATGGTTGAGTCCATGTGGCTCACATTTCAAGGGAAAGAGGAGCATACCTCATGTGGTATACATCTCATACTTACTTCTCCTATGTCATTTGATAAATCTGCTTTAGTGAGATCATTGCATCTCAAAATTGGAGTAAAGCCATACTAGTTGAGTATGAAGTCTCTGTTGAGAACATAGATGATGTTCTTAAAAGGTTGAAAATGATTTTAAATCAATTAGAAAGCAAATGGTTATTTCATCAAATGTATGCTCTTGACTGGTTTGGGTAATATCTTGTTTGGTGCATTGACAAACTCTTCATAGATCCTATTCTTTGAGATTTTCTTTTTTGCTTTCTATTCATACTAAGCAAGTAACCATAACATCCAAATATTTTTATCTTTTGTTTAGAATGAGGGATAGGTACTGCAAACTGTGACAATGGAGAGCAATCTCACACCTAGAGATGTTCCCCTTGATAGTGTGGAAAAAGTACAAAAAGGACCAAGAGTGAGTGGATCCTAATCTGATCCTCAAGAGGGATTGGTTGTTAGATTACTTGATCTATCAATCTACTTCAGATTAAGATCAATCTAGATCAATTCTAGACACAAAATCCTAGCAAGAACAATCACTAATTGAATGTAAGTGTACTTTATGGTTTCACACGTGTGAAACATTGTCTGAGTATGGACTCCAACCTGAAAATCAAGTACATATTAATAGAACCTCAAAACAATCAAAACAAATGTAGACAAATGGAGAGAATCACTCAAAATTGCTTCCAAAATCAAGATTGGTGTCTCACATTGATTATGGCCAAATGTGGCTCTATATATACAATAAGTGGGAGCTCGTGGTATTGATCATCCCTCTAATCCCACATGTGTGAAGGTGCTTTGTCATATGATGATTCATCATGCAAAACTGACACTTGGACAAAACCTTCTATTTTGAGCACTTTTGGTCCATTTTCCTTCTATATGGAGATCTACTTGGAAATCTTCTAGAAGTCAAAATTCGTCTACTTCAGCTTATTCCACACACGTGAGATGTCCTCTACACATGTGATATGACACCTAACCAAAGGATGTGGCTCATGCAATTAATAGATTGATGCCATGTGTCATATGTCTAGAAAACTAGTTTTTGGCCTTTTTAGCCACTAGAACTTGAATTAAATCATATGTACAACCTATATGATTATGGTACATGACAAGTACACTATTTTCACACGTGGTAACAGGCTCCACACATGTGTAATCATCCTATATACATGATTTTTGGCCTCTACCAAGCTTATTTTTGCATTTTTCACACCTCAAAAATCTAGCTTGGTAAATCTAGCTTGATGGAAAAACATGATGATCTAAAACTTGACTCCATGGGCTGAATTGGTCTTTGCTGGTTCAAAAGGTGTGAAGATCAGCCAATGAGCTTGATGTTGATCTAAAATCACCATATCCATGATATTGCCTCTTTGATGTTGACATCTTTGATGAACTTGAGAGCTTTGCACCATCCTAGCACCTCCAAAATCGATTCCTTCCAGGTTTCATGTAGATGCTTGACTTTGAGGCTTGCTCCTTCTTCATGTGCATGCTCCTCCATGAGAAAATAAAGATTTATTTTTGATTTATTAGGATCACAAAGATCTAACATCATGTTACTACGATCTAGAGAATTAGTCTCATCCAAATTGGCAAGACTATGCATGCTATAATAACAAAGTGTTTGCAATATATCTTCATGCTTGTTTACCATCCTAATCTCAGATCCAATGAGGGTAAATACCTCATTATGGAGATAAGTGTCTTTAGAAGATGACTCACTTACTCTCATAAAGAGTTTACAATTTCGCTCAATACAAATTTTCAAACTATGAGTGAACAAATCACTTTTGCTCTTGCATGACTCAAGAGCATACATTTGATGAAATTACCATTTGCCTTCTAATTGATTTAAAATCAATTTCAAAACATAAGTCCAAAAATCACCACAACTTGGCATGATTTTTCCAATATTGAAATCAAAAGGTATTTTCATCTCAATAAGGCTAACTACTTGCTTATGGACATAAGTGTCCACTTTGGATGCTTCACTTATTCTCATAAGAAGTTTACAACTTGCCTTTAAGATTGAAAATTTACAATTTTCATCTTTATGAATGAACACATCATTCATGATCTTATTGAAACCAAAAGATCCTACATTATGAAGATATTTCCATTTCCTTGACTTCATAACTAATGTAAACTTACAAGGAAAATATATTTTGCTATCTTATAAAGCATCACACTCAACTAGTATTGCCTTAATCCACCTTTGAGATACAAAAATCTCTTCAAAGCAAAATGGTTCTTCATAAGTTGACATGAGAGCATAAATGAAACTATTTTCATTTTGTGATTGCTCCTTATTCTTGATTGATTTCTCTTGGATAATAAAATACTTTCCAAGGACATAAAATAAATCCAAGTTACTTTCATGAAAGTGACATCTATCTTTGCATCTTGAACCAAACAATGCACTTCCAAATGAAAAATTTCAAAAGATTTGACATGTGTTGTGATGGACTCTTGAAGACAAATCTTGCAAGTCCTTGTGAGACTCCAAGCCTCATTCACCTTTCCACAAAGGAAACACCTTCTCTTGGACTTGTCCTTCTTGTATTTGCATTTCGAACTTGAAGCTCCATCCTTCATCGTGGCCCCCTTGCTTTGGTTCTTCTTGGATGGACTGGTCTTCTTTTTGTAGTATCTTGAGAAAAAATATCCTCCCTTGCCACAAAGGTTGCACTCAGGATTCTTTCTTTCCTTCAATAAGATGCCACCTATTGATGCCATGTGAATAAAAACCTGTGATATGATTCTACAAATGTAATTTGTGACTTTCAAGAGACTAGATTTGAACATCTTAAATAATCTAGAATGATCTACAAAAGATCTAGCTCACAAACCTAAGAATCAATCTTCACAATAATGACTAGTCACTTGGAAACTTTGCTTTGATCACTAAGACAAAAGCACACAATCTTTGAATCAAATCACTAAAGAAATCAGATCCAATCTCCTATTGGACTCATCAACTGCCAATGACTCTTTCTTTTGAAAGTTGAAATGGATATGAAAAAGATTTGACACCTAAATTTTCCTTTTCACTTGACTAGTTCTCTCAACACTTGAGATTCTTGAACAAAAGATGGGTTTTCTTTCAAACACATGAAAATCAAACTTAATCACTTCTTTTGGATTCACTCTTGACCCAATAATCTCACTCTTGAGATTTAGAATGAATTTGATTTGATTTGACAACCACTAATTTTTCACAAAGCTTAAAAATTAGACAACTAGAGATTCACAAAGATCTCAATCAAGCATGAATACTCAAATATGGACTCCTCCTCATTATAGACATCCAATGGGATCACAAATTGACCCTCACACTCTCACAAAGAAAGTTGAATAGAACTAATTTGGGTTTCATACATGCTATGTCAATTTTTGCTCAATAAATTGAATTCAATCACTCATATTGGATTCCATCAATTACTCTACCTTTTAAGACTTGGAATGAAATTCAAAATCAAAAGTTGTGATTTTTCTCACTAAGATATTGTGCTTCAAAGAGCTAATGCCACTTAGAAAGATTTGATCACCTAGGAGAATACAAATTCTCCACCAATAACAACACAAAATGAGCTTCTAGATCTTGCCTTCTACAAAGGAAGGAACTCTTAGAAAATTGGATCTCTCTCTACACATTTGCCATAGACACCTTAATGACTCTTTTCAAACTTCACAAACACTCAAAACAAATTGAGTAGGATTGAATAATGTGACTTGGATCTCAATCTCTTTTCTAGACCTTTCAATTGAAGCCAATCTATGTCAAATTCTACAAAAGATTTGCACAGATGCTCTATATGCACTAGAAACTCTCGAAGGTTTCACTTGGAGGATAGATCCAAGGATGTTTTCTAGCAAATTGATGCTTCTAAACATGACCCTATCACTCTTGAACAAATCTAGAGTGATGGTACAATGGATTTCAACCTCTCACCTTGCATATCACTCCTAAATCTATGATTTCTAGCAAAATCTCTCTCAACTTCAACATGCACTCAAAAAATCAGAGATAATCAATTAATGCACCTAATTCAAGCATCAATTTATTGGCTGATCTAATCCAAAAACTAATCAAACGATTAGATTCTTTATAGAAAATGCTCAATTTTGTTCCAAAAATCATTCAAATTGGGTATGTGAGTCAAATTCTATAAAATTTTGAAATTTCTTAGTCAAAACCGGAGCTGTACAGTCTCACACGTGTGAAAAGGGTTCCTACAGCCCACAACAAGATCTGGACCAAAAATTTTGAGGATATCTATCAAATCTAACTTGCTACACAAAATTTGGCTACTTTTTCAAAAAACTGCTAATTTTGGCTTTGATTTGGATTAACCCTATCAATTTCACCAAAACCTCTTGTACTAGGCTTTGATACCATGTGGAAAAAGTACAAAAAAGACCAAGAGTGAGTGGATCCTAATCTGATCCTCAAGAGGGATTGGTTGTTAGATTACTTGATCTATCAATCTACTTCAGATTAAGATCAATCTAGATCAATTCTAGACACAAAATCCTAGCAAGAACAATCACTAATTGAAGGTAAGTGTACTTTATGGTTTCACACGTGTGAAACATTGTCTGAGTACGGACTCCAACCTGAAAATCAAGTACACATTGATAGAACCTCAAAACAATCAAAACAAATGTAGACAAATGGAGAGAATCACTCAAAATTGCTTCCAAAACCAAGATTGGTGTCTCACACTGATTATGGCCAAATGTGGCTCTATATATACAATAAGTGGGAGCTCGTGGTACTGATCATCCCTCTAATCCCACATGTGTGAAGGTGCTTTGTCATATGATGATTCATTATGCAAAACTAACACTTGGACAAAACCTTCTATTTTGAGCACTTTTGGTCCATTTTCCTTCTATATGGAGATCTACTTGGAAATCTTCTAGAAGTCAAAATTTGCCTACTTCAGCTTATTCCACACATGTAAGCTGTCCTCTACACATGTGATATGACACCTGACCAAAGGATGTGACTCATGCAATCAATAAATTGATGCCATGTGTCATATGTCTAGAAAACTAGTTTTTGGCCTTTTTAGCCACTAGAACTTGAATTAAATCATATGTAAAACCTATATGATTATGGTACATGACAAGTACACTATTTTCACACGTGAGAATAGGCTCCACACATGTGTAATCATCCTATATACATGATTTTTGGCCTCTACCAAGCTTATTTTTGCATTTTTCACAGATAGGACTAACCTCTCCACTAAGAGGCCTCATAAGCAAAAGGCCCCTAGGAGTAATCTACAGCTATAGCTCCCAAGAAGACTAGAAGGATGAATCTGCAAGTGTCCTCATCTTCAGGAGAAGATACTACTATAGATAATAATTTATTGCACTTTTCTAAAGAACCCTATGAGGCTTAAATATGCATGCATTGGGATGGTCTTTTAAAATCGAGTACATAATGTTTTAAAGAAAGAAAAACAAAACAAAATGTAAGTTGGTATTCTTGGAGCTGTACAAAGTGAATTATCACTACAAGAATTTCATATGTATGAATGCTAAGTCCCTTAGAGTCTAGACTTCTTTCATGAAAATAAACCGTAAAAAGAGAGATAAAATGGGAATGACATTATGTTTTGTGTAAATTGTAGTTTTTGAATAAATTTCATATTTTTCCATCATGAGTTGTGGAGTTGACTTAGTAAAGTGTCAGCTGGAAAAAAGTCCTTGCACTTGCAAAGTATTTGGTGAATCTTCTTACTAAGATTCATATTATCAAAGCTTTGAGATTGAAGTGAAAAGTGTTTGTCTATATCTTGAATGGAAAAGTGTTTTATTTAGACTTCCTCTCCTTGGAATATACCATTGTGAGCTAAAAATTCAACCCCTTGGAAATTTTAACATAGATTCTGTTAAGAAATAGATTCAGTCTAATGTATTTGATGTCTAAAACTGTAGTATTGTATAGTTGAATTAGATTCACTATTTATCTAGTTTACTATTTTATTTGGTAGTGACCGAGGCATGACCCACTATCAACATATTAGTCATTCCGCAACTAGCTACTTGGATTAGTTAAGTAGCCACACATAGTAAAATATGTTGTACATTGTTATTTACAATACTTGTTATACTCGAGGACATGTCTTGAATTTGTCAATCAAATTTGGCCATGCTAAGCTAGCTTAGGACACTTGACAAGGACATGTAGTTTGTGTGTTTCCTATGTCTAATGTTTTCCTTTGTTAATTCATTTACTTTTGTTGTGCCATCTTTGAAAGCTTGAGGTGCTTGAGCTATAGTGATTGTATTTGTGATCTGTCTATTGCATGAGATCCTACGTAATCTTCAAACATGTTATCAAAGTGTTACATGTTTTTTCAATGGAGGATTGGTTTCAAGAAAACAACAACACGGGGATATAGCACCACTACTCTATCTTGTCATGCCATTACAAGGGTGGTTGACATTTCCACTAGTTATCTAATAGAATGATCCTAAGGATGTTTTATCAGCCAAAACCAAACTCTCTAGCCAATAAATAGTTTTCATGCCTTTAGAAGCACGACCTAGAGACAGTGTATCTCTAACTCAAAATATGCATTAGAGAAAATATGGAAAAAGAAATGGGCCCTTGAAGAAATTTGACTTTAGAGAGGGGTTATGTAGAGAGAAAATGCGAACTGGTAACGTTTGGTTGTGATTTTTTGAGTTTTTAGTATTGCCCGCATTCTAACTAGTGTGGTTATTTTGGACAATAAACTTAAGCATGCTTTGTAATAACATAAGCCAAAATTTCTCTACATGCTTTGCCATATTCAAATCTTGGTATGCTCATTGCAAAATATGTAGCAAGGGCACTATGAGCACTTTTGAAATCTTTATGAGGAGGGAGAATTGTGTCCTCAACATAGCCAGTACAAATCTCAAGTACGATGATCAATCTTTTGACATATTATAGTTTTCAACAATGGAAAAGCTCCATTTGCATGTTACACTTCCTATTGAATATATTTCATTTTCAAAAGAAAATTCAATAATTGTAGAAAATGTTTCTACATTGATTAAAGATTTGAGACTATACAATCATAAGCATGTGGATTTGTGAATAGATGAAACAATTTATCTTGAAGATCCAAGTCCCGATGAATGTCCAAATTTTAAGTCTATCAATCATCTTTCAATATTTGTATTTGAAGGACATAGTGGATTACTTGGATATTGTCAAAGGTTGTGAGATTTTGGCATGCATAATGCACAACTATCATATGCCAATCAGCAATAACAATGTGCTTGTCAACAATTGCAGCGTTATGTGCAACACACTAGAAATGAAAACTTTGCACTCAAGGACTCTATATCAAAACTAGATACTCTAATCACTAGTCTTCAAAGCTCAAACCAGATCATGTTACAGTCATTGAAGAAGTTATGATTTGAAAGTTTGAAATCTGTTGCTGATGTAGAAGATACCAAAAAGACAATAATGAAAAGAAAAAAAAAAAAAAGATACCGAATATTGATGAATTATCCTTACACAATGACAATCAGAAGAAAAGAATTTAAGCATTCAAGTATGATTATCATTCAAGTTAGATTCCAAATTGTTTAATAAAACTTGTTTTTCCTTGGTCTAGTTATGTGCATTTTTGATGACTAAATATTTTGAAAGATTTCAACTAGTTTTACTATTTTGGTCATATTTGTATATTTGGCCAAAGGTAAAGTGTTCATGGACTATGGGACCCACCCAAACACAAAGATGAAATGTTCATGGACCCAAAGAAACTCAACGAAGAAGACATAAAGATCGACAGATGGCGGATCCTCACGCTTCAAAGTACAAAGGAGATCGAAAAAGTACAAGGAGAATGTCACTCCACGAACTATCTGGATACCATTGGACGTGCGTAACCAGCCATTCCTGTAATCCCTGATCAACTTAAACATGTCCTCTCTACCCATCTATATATGTAGATTGAAATTGAGAGAATCAGTAGGAACATCAACTTAAGACATAGATTCTTTCGTGCCGACGCGCTATGAGGATTTGTCATGCAGCGCTCTCTCTGAGAAAGAGATCATTGATAATATAGTAGCTTTAATGCACATGTTGTATAATCTAGAATGCTTTGATGTATGATTGTTATATATTCATTACCAGCTATTTATTCTTTATTCCACATACTGGTTTTAACTTGTTGAATGCTAGAACAAATTATAGTGTGGGTCAGCAATCTCTGTCCATTCTTTGGAGGATTGTAGATTTGTTCTAGCAGGCAGTAGACCAGCAGACAGAATCAAACTTCATCCGAGCTTCAAGCAATTGTCATCAGTGGTATCAGCGCTCCTCTCTTCTATCAGGGAGCTGATATAACTTAAGAGCTATCAAATCCAAGAGACAAATATTCAGAACAAGAAACCAAAAAAACAGACTGAAGAACAGTTCACAACAAGCTTGTGCACTTAGATGTTCATTTTTTCTCTTCAAAGAGCAAAGGAGAAGCTACTTGTTTTGATACTTTTATAGATGATTACACAAGATTTTCTTGCCCTATTTGGATGCTCTTACACAAGCTTATCTACTAATGGAAGTTTCTAGATCTCTTTCAAACCTAGACCTAGCATGACTAGATTCAATGTATCTCTACTAACCAATTAGAGTAGGTCCAAAGTCGACCTTATCAACTTCCAAAAATAGTAATTTCACTATTCGTGGGCCTTATTAAGTTTATAAAGTCTATCTCTAAGTTGAAAATACATATTGGCCTCAAAATTGCCAAATAAACTCAACTTGACTAAACAAAACTAGTTGATATTTTTCACACTCCCTCTTCAACTAGTTTTACCACACAACTTTGATCCAACTTTGGAATGGTCTCCATCCTAAGTATAGACTTTCTTTCTATGGTTTTATAATAGCTTTCATTATTGATATAGAGAATAGTGTCCCCATTGGATGCTTCACTATTTCTTACATCAATTTTACATATCAAGATGTAATTAGAACATGAAAAACCAAATAGAATGCAAATGCAATGATTCCTTCATGCTTCCAACTTTGAACTCTCTAGAAAATAATAGCAAATAGACAATGAATGTCAGTAATCAATCAATGCTTGCGTGTCTCCTCCATCTTTGTCCTTCCTTGATATGTCTCCACCAAGAAAATCCATGAATGAGCCTCCATCTCCATCTTGCCATAAGATATCATCATCACTTGATGACTTGACCATTAATGAGTGATAAAAAACAATATAACTAGTTTCACCATATATTGACAATTGCACACATTCGCATGAAATTGCTCAAACTTGAAATAGAACAAGTAAAGTAAACTTGAACAAAGCTTCCTTGTTGCTCCCTTGATCTTAATTGAGTCTTCAAACAACTACAAAAATAGATCCAAAGTATCTTTGTCACTTGACTCCTCTTTGATGCTATTGACTAGCTCCAAATTGCCACCTTTTCTTCTGTGTTGTTTCTCCTTCAAGATGAACCTCTTGATCTTCCTCTTGACCATTGAATTTGTTGAATAAGTCCTCTTTTCCAGATCCACTAGTTGCTTCCATTCCATAAAAGCCACCATTGTTACATACCTATGTAACTAGCAGTACTTCAGACCCCTAATAGTCCATTTAGTGTTGGGGGCTATATTGCAAGGTACCCTTAGGATTAAGGGTATGTGCCCTTGGATAAGGGCAGGTAAGTGACTATACCTTAGTTGGAGGTATGGGGACATGTGACCCTTGGATAAGGGGTACCCTTACTATTAAGAGTAGGTGCCTTAGATTAAGGTACTAGTGTCCTTGGTTAAGGGCAGGTAGGTGTCTATGCTTTGGATGGAGGTATGGAACCTAGTGAGGTGTTAGAAAGTCATTGGATGACTATTTTTCTAAACCTTGGGCCTCAACCTTGAACCATATCACTTTATTGGTCTAGGACCAAAGTATACTTGCACAACTTGGGCAATGGGACCTAGTAGGAGGGCGCCCTTCTAAAGTGTCCATTGAGTTCCCAACTCCCACAAGAAAGGCATTCAAAGAGTCATAGGTTATGGAAAAAGTCTCTTGACATTCCATAAGCCTATGGAGGCTCTTGGAGATTCTTTAACTCCCCTAGGCTTCTCTCTCTCTCATTGGATGAGTATGGAACTCCATAGTGCATTGGAGGGGTCCATGGGCCATCTATATGAGGGTAGTAGGATGCCCATTGGGGAGGAGAGATCTCTCTTGTTTGCTTGGCTTATGCTCTACTGATGCTACTAGTGTGTAGAGTGCTTTCTTGTGGTAGTATGCTTGAGGTTTGGATCTTGCTTATGGTATTGGACATAGGTAGGGTTTGGATCTTGAGTATGCTATGGAGTGTTGTGGTATACTTGTGATTTGTTTATGGTTAGCAAGGGGGTGCTAGATAGGCCTTGCTTGGAGCTTGGATCTAGCTATGGTTGGGTGGTGAATACTTGAGGCCAGCTTGTTATCTATCTTTGTGTTTAAAGAGTAGGGACACAGGTGGAGGAGAGATCCTTGGAGGCTTGCAGATCCTTTCTTGCAGGTGGAGGCATCCTAGCTTGGAGTTGGGGACATCTTGAAGCTTGCAGGTTGCTTGGAGGACATTTGGAGGCTCTACCTTGGATTTGGAGGACTTCCTCACCTCTACTTGTAAAAGTGGTATCAAAGCTAGACAAAGGATGGTAACGTTTCTAACCTTCTTCAAGTTCTATTAAGATCACCAACTAATTTTTTTTTTTGGGAAAGATTATAGGCTTTTCTAGTTGTAGGAAGCTTGTAGTTGAAGTACCCAATGAATCTAGTTCTCTTTGGAAGAGAGTAGTGCTGCTTATAGAATTGTTTAGGGGCTAATTTTTTATAATGTTAGAGAGGTTTTAAAGTGGGCTTTGGGTTTTTAAAAGTTCTGAAAAAAGATTTGTGGGATAGGTAGAGGAAGTCTTCCTCTACATACACAAACTTTTTTTGGCAAAAAGATTGATTCTAGCTATGTGTTTTGATCAAAACTAGTGTTTTTTTTGCATAAATGAAGTGTTTGAAGTTCTGATTTTCATTTTGAAGTTCTGTTTTTCAGACCTGTAAATCTGAAAATCAGATCTGAAAAGTGAAGTTTTCATTCAAACTTCATTAGTTATACCTTTATATCTCATAGTTTCATGAAGATGACAATGTAGGAAGGGAATGGTAGTCTAACTTTGTGCATAAAACAAGTTTTGAAATTCTATTTTTTTGTCATTTTGAAGTTTTGATTTTTAGACCTGTAAATATGAGAATCAGATCTGAAAATTGAAGTTTTCATAAAGCTTCATTAGTTATCCATTTCTAGACACTAGTTTCTTGGTTTTGGAAATCTAGAATAGTGAGAAATGTAAAAACTTTGGTTGCTTTTGAAATGACAAATAGAATTGGAATGGGAACTTTATGTAAACATTAGCTTGTATTAGTTGATTGTAGTTTACATAAAGATTTGGTTTTCATTTTTGCTTTTGATTAAGGCAAATGTAGCTTGTTGATGTTTTCCTCTTAAGCTTGGATTAAGCTTGCAAATAGTAGGCTTGGATTGAGCTTACAAACAATAAGATTGAATGATTGGAAGTAAATGTGTTGTGGTATGCTTGTGATTTGTTTATGGTTAGCAAGGGGGTGCTAGATAGGTCTTGCTTGGATCTTGGATCTAGCTATGGTTGGGTGGTGAATACTTGAGGCCAGCTTGTTATCTATCTTTGTGTTTAAAGAGTAGGGACACAGGTGGAGGAGAGATCCTTGGAGGCTTGTAGATCCTTACTTGCAGGTGGAGGCATCCTAGCTTGGAGTTGGGGAGCATCTTGAAGCTTGCAGGTTGCTTGGAGGACATTTGGAGGCTCTACCTTGGATTTGGAGGACTTCCTCACCTCTACTTGTAAAAACCATCCACTTGAATAGCATCATCTATAGAAGAAGATGAACCAAAACATGTGAGTAAAGCAAAGTTTGTACCTTCAATTTGCTTATCCTTCTCATCATATGTAAGCCTAGATGGCTTTTGTCTTTCCCTTGAGGATCTTCTTAGAACTTGACTAGGAGAGTCATCTCCACCATCACCTTCCAAAGAACCATCTTCATCACCATAAAAAATGTTAGATTGATCAACATCAACAACATCAAGCTTATCCACATTCTCTTCTTCAAAGTCAACATTCTTAGAAATGTGAACTTTCTTTGAATTAGGAACATAAAACCTATAAGCTTTTCTTACTTCACTATAGCCAAAAAATATTTCCTTCAAGAATCCAAAAGATGAGTTGACATAGCAAGCACTACCAAAGATCTTAAAATGCTCCAAGCTTTGTCTCTTACCAGAAAAGACCTGAAATGAAGTCTTATCATCAAGTCTTCATTTGAGTACCTATTGAAAAGTTAGCACACATCAAAGTTCTGTGAAGAATTTGGGATCAATTGAGATCCAAATCCATAACCTAATCTTTGGTTAAAAATAGATCACCTCTACCAATCTTGCCAATGTGAAAAAATCAACATCTACTTAATGAAAGAGATGCAAACTCATTAAGAACATGATCAAACATCAACCATAAGATATGATGAAGTTTCAGTCCATACAAAAATAGTAAGCTATTTTATTTCACACGTGTGGATCCAAAAATAGCATAAAATAAACATTCTACACACAAGATTGCAAGATATCACCAATATAGTGCACCAATGGATATATGACCCAAAGAGAACCATGTATAGGCATGAAATGAGATAAGAGAGAGAGAGAATTTGTTCTCTTCCCATGAGTGAATTCCTTTTATAACAAGTGCAAACCTAACTTTCAACTTTGGTTTCCCTCCATAATGAAAAACCCTACTATTATTGTGACTATATTCAATGTCTCTACTACTCAAATTGAATCTACCAAAAACTCGTGTTCTATAGTTTCCCACACTTTCCAAGAGTGTTTATTCAATTTCTTTTAGACTAATATAACTTTGAAAAGTCAAACTCTAAGTCTAATATGAAAATTGGCCTCAATTGTGTATTTGGCAATTTATCAAACTATGAACAATCTTGACTAAACTAGTTGAAATCCATTAGGGAAAATATGGGCTCAAAATGGGCCCTTTAAGAAATTACTTTAGAGAGAGAATGCAAACCGGTAACTTCTGGTCGTCATTTTTCAAGTTTCTGGCCTTGCCCGATGTTTAACTAATATGGTTAACTTCAGACAATAGTTAGTTTAGCATGAGATGTAATAACTTCTCTTCATGCTCGTTCCCAAATTCGGGACTAGAGCTTTAAGACTGAATATCTTGGTGTGCTCAATGCAAAAACTGAAGCGGGAGAGGCAAAACTTTTGAAATCACTGTATGCTTATAGTGAAATACGAGGTGAGACGATTCTTCAATGCGACAAAAACATTACAAAAGTAAGGAATGCTAGATCTATTCATATTGATTTACTGTAGGTAGATTCATTTACATGATTGTAGTTTTAACAATGGCAATGTTCCATTTGCATGTTGCTTTTTCTATGGAATGCACTCCAATTATCAAGAAAAATACGAAAGCTGTAGAGAATGCTGCAGCAATAGTTAGAGAATTGAGAATGAATAATCATATGAATATAGATTTGTGGGTGGATGGATCAATTTATCCTAATGATCCAGCTACCAATTTCTGTCCAGATTTTAAGTCCTTAACTCATCTTCTCAGATATGTATGTGAAGGAAATAGCGGATTACTTGAATATTGTCAAAGGTTGCAAGATATTGGAGTGCATAGCATATCTTGTCTAAATCAACAATTACAGTTTGCTAATCAACAATTGCAATGTGCAAATCAATAATTGCTTCATTATGTGCAACACACTAGTGCTGAAAATAATGCACTCAAGAATGCTATGTCAGAGTTGAATGCTACTGTCACTACTCTTCGAGGATCAAACCAAGAAATGTTAGAATCCATGGAAAAGTTGCGATCCGAGAGTTTGAAATCTGCTGTTGATCTAAAATTTATCAATAAGACAATGATGAAGAGGAAAAGAAACAAAGTACTGATGAAGAATATTGATGACCTATCTACACATAGCGGCAATAAAAAAAAAAAATCCGAGCATTCAAGCATGTTGTCATCTAAATAGTTTATTTGATTTGTATATGTCATTTAAGTTTGATTTACACTTGTAACATGGATTATTTATTTATTGAACATAATTTGAGTTTTATATGTTTCTTGCAGATCATGTTTGGTGGCAAAGAACTATTTAACAGATCGTCATGCATTGGATTATCTTTAAGTCATGTTTTACCAAGAAAGTCAACAAAGGAAATGATAAAAAGTGCTCGGTTTGAAAAAATAAAAAATGAAACTGTAGAGACTGTCTTGATTAAGATTCAATTGTACTTGGATACAAATGTGATACAAGGTGCATGTGATGTATCTGAAATTAGCAGAAATGCTTATTCTACTTTTTTTAGAATAGTCAAAGAAGCTTTTTCTGAAGTGATGGTGAAGAAAATTAATCTTCCACGTCCATATCGGGTAAGATTAGCTAGAAATTTTTATAATGACGGAATGTTAAAAGTAGTTGGCCAACTACTTCATATAACTGAATTATACAAATCAGAATATAGTGAGTTTAATTACAACGATTGCAATAATATTTTCCTTGATATTGAAAATGTTTTAAAATACATTATTCAATTCTATAAACTAGACGAACATCAAGTAAATGGAAAGATCATTATTGTAATAAAATTGGATGAATCTGAAATCATCAAGGGTCAGGAGTTAGAACGTGTGAGTGTCACTTTGATGAACAAAATTTTCGAAACAGATGATCAAATGTTTAGTGTTCAATCGGAAAATCACATATGGTGGTTGGCGGCATTCCAGGTATACATTTCAATTTTCATTTAGAATATCTATATTAATAATTCATACCTTGCCAGTTTTTATTGACATGTGATGCATTCTTGTTTCTCTAGAGGTCTTGAAAGAGGACCATAAAATACTATCATGGATATTTTCAAGAACAAACTATGGCGAGATTATAAAGAGACATTTGGAGGGTGAGAAATTCACAGTTGAAAACCATGGAAGTTTTCAAATTCAATGGCACCTTGTAGGAGATTTGAAAACTTTAAAATGTATGTATAATGTCTCTCATGGGGGAACATCAAAGCATCCATGTCTTTATTACATGAGGGATTGCTACAGTATGAATTTGGGACGATCAACAAACACTGGCCCAACATGAGAAACTGAAAATCCAAATATGAAAAGTGTTCTGCCAATTCCATTAAAATATGTTCACATATGCACTTTGCATGTTGAGGTTCATATTATTGAGAAACTTATTTACTTGCATATTCTCCTAGTGTGGAATCATAAACTGGAATTTGTGGCTAAAGTAGCAATTAGGAGGTTGGAAATAGTTTTGTCAAATACAGGACTACATAAAGGGAATGCCACGATTGAAAAAAGTGACAGACTCTTAGGGAAAAAAGAAAGTGTTCCTAATAAGCCATCAATTGGAGGTGCTAAAACAAGAAGATTTTTATCCAATCACACATGTAAAGAATCAATTGTCAGATACGAAAGTTGGAGAGAAATCGTTCAAGCCACACGAACATTGGAAGGTAATAATTGAGTGAAAAAGGGACAACCATCGTGCCCATCTGCTACCAGCTAATGTAATAGTTTAGCTCAAGTATCGTTTTGACGCACTTGAACTGAGGTCTGATCCTGAAATTAACATTATCGCGCGTTGATTCGCTACTACACAGTAATGGCGTGGACCAAGCAAACAGCACAAGGGCATTCAGGTGGAATACCAATTTCAAGTGCGGGTCAGAAAAATCCACAACCACCACCTCGTCCACCACCACCACCTCCTAGGCCAAGGGACAGAAGAAGAGACCCACCCTGGATCAAGGATATTCAGAAGCTTTAGAAGACAAATAATTTTTTGATTTCGAAATCTCACATACGGAGGTCCATCAGGCAGGTGACAAAAAGTCTATCTACAAATGTGAGATGGACGGTAATGGCAATTGAGGCACTGCACACAACATATGAGAATTTTCAGGTGAAAATTTTTTTCTGATACTGTTGTTGCAGCTGTCCATGCCAAGAGAGTGACCATCATGCCCAAAGATCTCAACATCGTGTTCAGGCTTCGGGACACATATGACAAGTTTGCTGAATACTTTAGACCTGCTCCCTCCTCTCCTCCAAAACAAGATTCAGAGAGGAGAAAACGAAAGCAATCTCAACCAACCCAGCTTCTTGTTCATATACAGATCGGGAGTGTTTCAAAGAAGAGGAGGTCTCTAGACCCTCCATCTAAAGCAAGGGATTTTTCCAAGCCATATCCTTTGAATATAATTCTTTCTTCTAGGCATTCTCCTCCTAAGTCTCCTTCTTCTCCTTCCACTCCATCTTTAACTTTTTCTGCTAAATCTTCCTCTCCTAACCAATCTCCACCTCCTAAATCTCCTCCTCCTCCTAAACCCATAAATATTAGTTCCTCTCCTCCTATTGTTGGAAGCGATTTAGATGATTTTATTAGTGTAAAGGTAGAATCAATCTTAAATGACAATTCTTTATGTGGTTTATCAGTGTTATTTCTGTTACCCCCTGCACTATGTACAGTATGACCAATTGTTAAACATGTATCCTAAAGGTTTAGTCCTCGATACAGTTTTAGGATGTCGAAGACCAATGCTGGTCTCCCCCTTTTTAGTTTAGATACTGGTGAACTAGAAAGTAGGGATAAAATGCTAGGGGACAATGTAGGAGATTGGATGGATTTCTTCCAAACCTCACTATTTATAGATGTTGCATTGTTTCCCCTTCAATTCATGGCAACATTTGATTTCCCTGATTTCAAAAGTTTGCACAATGATATGCTCCAATACGTCAGACTGGGGACTCCAATTCTCATGCTGCCATACATAACAAAGTAAGTGTCTATTTTTCAGATTTTATTTTATTATTTTGATTTCACATTGATCATAAATTTCTTGTTTTCTGATTTCAATGATCATTGGAGCTTATATGTGTTGTCCCTGTATGTCAATGATGAGAGTGTGTGTAATCTAGTTTGTTTGAAGATGAACTCTATTACACACACACACAAAATTGCCAGGACCCATATACAAAAAATACTGGAACTCTTTTCAATACCAAATGCAAAAGCATACTCGATGCTGAAAATGGTTGATGCAGAGGTATAAATTTCTCAATATCGGTTCGACGCGCCCTTGTAGTTATTGATTGGTTTATTTTTCCAATGTGTCGCGCTGATCTGATATTCAATCAAAACTTTTTGATATCAATTCGATGCGCGCTTGTTTTTTGTTGAGCTTCTATATATGTTATTCGATCTTTTTTTTTTTCGGAATGAGCCTTTTGCAGAGGGATGCATCAAGATCCATTGATATTTTTGATATATTCTTGGTATCCATTGATCTTCTGCATTTTTTTCATTGCAAATATTGATTGCATCAATGGTTCCTCTTGGTCTCCAATTATGTGTAGCCATTAGTCAAAAATATGAGTATGCAGGCTGAGATCGAAGAGAATGTAGAGATTGTGAGGTAAACCTAAGAATGACAAGAAAATGAGAGATAGAATGAAGAAAATGAGAGGTATACCTATGAATGACAAGAAGTTCCTTAACTACAATGATTAGTTAACCACAATTTATGACTATTGACGTCAAATCAACCTCGAGTGAACAATGACGGGCAGCATAAGAGTATTCGGGCAGTAACTGTGGTCCAATCACAATTGTTTATTCTGCCCGGCGGGATATTTGAAAATCACGAAAATTTGGCTGGGAAAGTTAAATACAATTTTCGTCCGTCAACCACTATTATAGTTCGTCACAGATGGACACCATTCATTGGGACACATAAGCGTTGAAAGCATGCGAAATCAAAAACAACATCTTGACAAAGGGCCCATTTTGAGTTCTAATATCCCCTAATGTTTTACACTCTCCCTTCAACTAGTTTTAGCTTAACAATACAATTTTGATCCAACTTTAAAATGATCTCCATCCTAAGTATAGACTTCCTTTCCAAGGTTCTAAAGTAGCTTTCATAATTGATATATATAATAGTGTCTACTTGGGATGCTTCACTATTTCTTACATCAATTTTACATGTCAAGATGTGAATAGAACATGAAGAACCAAATAGAATGTAAATGAGATGATTTCTCCATGCTATCAACTTTGAACTCTATGGAAGATTACAACAACCAGACAATAAATGTGAGTGATAACCATTTTCTTTTTTGGATCCTCTCTCTTTGTCCTTTCTTGATATGTATCCACCATGAAACTCCATGAATGAGCCTCCATCTCCATCTTGCCACAAGATGCCATCATCACTTGATGACTTGATCATCAATGAGTGACATAATGAGACTCAAATAGCTTCATTTTTGTTAGCAAAACCATCCAAGAATTCTAGTACAACAAACATGAGATAGAACAAGTAACGTAAAATTGAAAAACACTTATTTGTTGCTCCTTTGACCTTACTTGAGTCTTCAACAACCTGCAAAATAGATCCATAACATCTTTGCCAATTGATGCTCTTGATTAGCTCCAAATTACCACTTTCTCTTTTGTGTCGTTGAAGCCCTTTGAGATCAACCTCTTGATCTTCCACTTGAACATCAAAACCATTGACTAAGATATCTTTTCTAGATCCATTAGTTTCTTAAAAATCATGAGAACATTTATCTACTTGGATAGCATCATCTACACAAGAAGATTCACCAAAAGATGTGAGAAAAACAAAATGAATCACTTCCACTTGCTTATTATATGGAGCCTTGAAGTTGTTTGTCTTTCCCTTGATGTTCTCCTTGGCTTTTGACTTGATGAAGGTCCATCATCATCACCATCTAAAGTAGGATCTTTTTCATCAACATAAAAAATGTTAGATCCATCCACATCACCATCAATAATGCTTGAAGATACTTTTGGAATGTTCCCCTCATCAAAAATGAAATCTCTACCAATAATCACCAAGTTATTAGTAGAAGGAATGTAAACCTTGTAGGCTTTACTCACCTCACTATATCCAACAAATATACCTTTCCTTGAAGATGGATCCTCCTTGGTCCTATTGATTCGCGAATCAATCGCGAATCGTAAACACACCTCCAGGACTGCAAACCGCAAAATGGACGCAAAACAAAAACTACGAAAAGAAACAAAAAGAACGAACACACATGAAGAGAAATCTTTCGCGCTGCCAGTTGGCAGCTCAATGGGCTTCATGCCCAGCTGAAACGAATAGCAACAATGGAGACTAACTAACTAGTTGATTAGCGTTAACTAGTCTTGTGATTCTACGTTTGGCTATCTTGTAAACTCCACATAGTGGAGGTATAAATGATCCTCTCTGGATCGTAACTGTGTGATGAGAATTTGATAGAGATCTATAAGAAACAGAAAGAGACGTAGCGAATAGAGTAAGAAAGCAAAAATATTATAGCTATGCATGAAAGTCTGCCAATGAGTAGAACACAACGAAAGAGGAGAGTCAATCGGCCAATGAGCGAGACACTGACGATCTCGCTCTAAAACCAAACTGACAATATAGTCTTTCTATTTTGTGTATCTCTTGGCCTTGTGCTATGTCTCTTGATTGTTAGAATAAAATATGTTATGTGATGCATAGTTGAGTGTCTGGGATCTTGTAAGAGCTTTCACACGAAAAAAAAATTCAAAGACAAAAAATTGTTCGTGAATCAGAAGAGAGAAGATGAACACAAAATAAAAAAGCTTCTGCTACATAGTATTAGAGCGTACAGGTTATCACTATTGATATCCCAGCAGTGATTCCTCCAGACAACACAATATGGCTACAACAATCTAGACTAGAGTAGCAATTAGTCCTGATGGTGCAAATTACAGAATCTAGAAATTCCAAATCAAAACACTCTTGAAGGGCGAAGACATCTGGTCGGTGAATGAGCTCTCAGAGGTGCAGCCTCCAGAGGGAGATCTGAGGAAAGCTGAATGGATCAGAAAGGATGAGCATGCAATGGCGATCATCGTTTTGTCCAACAATCTGAAAATTCACCAAAAATTGACGTGAAAATAGCCTTTCTCCACGGAGATCTAGAGGAAGAAAGATTGATGGACTTTTGAAGTCTCTAGACTTCAACTCTACTCAATCAGACTGTAATGTCTACATCATGGGCCTGGTACAAAAATTTTGATGGTCTTCTGAAGTCTCTAGACTTCAACCCTACTCAACCAGACTATAATGTCTACATCAAAAGAGTAGGAAAGAATTTTTTGATACTGACCATTTTTGTGGATGATTTCAATGATAGTTGGAGCCAAGCTCACGAAACAGGATTGCCCAAAAACAGAAGAGGAAGGATAGAAGATGACAGGTATATCCTACTAGAACTTAATCGAGATTTTGATGTACCAGACCGGATCTGGCCTTCTCTTTTTACTCATTGAGCCAATTATGTTCCAATCCTGGTCTAGCACATTGGCAAATGGCCAAACAAATCCTACAGTATCTGAAGGGTACCTAGAATATTGGATTAACCTATAGATCTAGAAACGAAGAGAAAGGATTCAAGCTACATCACTACAGTGATGCGAACTGGGCAAGCTACAAAGATGACAACAAGTTCATTACTGGTGGATGTACAATAGCGTGTGAAACTGCAATCAGCTGGATATGCAAAAAGCAAACCCTGGTAGCTCAATCTTCTTGCGAAGTTGAGTATGTTGCAGTCTCAAAAGTGGCGAATGAGGCAATCGGGATACGGACCAAGCACGATGATGATGGACTCTCAGAGTGCCATCTATCTGTCCCATGATCCTGTCTTCCATTCAAAGATGAAGCACATTCCTTTGAAGTACCATCACATTCGAGATTTGATCTTGAAAGGAGAGCTCTAGGTCCAGTTCATAAAATCAGAAAGTATGATTGCAGATCTCCTCACGAAATCGCTTGACAAGCCACTCTTTATCAAGCAAAGTGAGGCAATTGGATTGAATGAACAAAGCTGCAAGGTTCAAGAGGGGATATCAGAAATGGTGAACTTCTACAACTTTGTCGTAGCATGAACAAGACACAAAGGTCAAACGAGAACAATTTGTGACAGTCAACGTGTCTTTGACTCAAAGCACGAACGATTCATGAATCGTAAACACACCTCCATTGCTAGTTGTAGTAATTCCATGAATATCCAAATGTACAACTTGAAAAGGCTTTGTAGATCTAGCATAAGGAAGTCTATGTGACTTTGACAAAACACAAGATTCACAAACATGATTGATGCTACTTAAGGATTTTGGAAAATCAATTACAACTTGCTTTTTAGCCATTACCTCCAGTGACTTGAAGTTGAAGTGCCCCATCCTTTTATGCCAAATCTCTTGAATAGGTATTTGCTCACTTCACAAATCCAATTTGGTTAGAAATAATACAAGCATCTATTTTGAACAATTTTCCTTTTATTTTACCTTTTGCAATCAAGATATCCATCCTTTTGATCATGCAAGCATCTCCATCAAACTCAACTTTGAAACCTTTACTTAGCAATCGAGTCACACTAACTAAATTCTTGATAATGGAAGGTATGAACAAAACATCCTTCAAATGAACATTCCTATTTGTAGAGAGAGAAATAGGAATTGTGTCAATCCCTTTGATTGCACACTCACCATCATTGGCCGTGTAGATCACCTTCTTGTCATCTTCATATGTCAACAAAGAAGTGAAGTACTCTTTGTGAAAAGTCATGTGTGAACTTGCTCCACTATCAATCCATCATGGATCTAAATCTCCATCATTAGCAACCATAGATGAAGACATCACAAAAGAATCATCATTTGAATTTTGAACATCCAAACCATATTCAACATGCATTAGGGGAGTTTTGAGCTCCAAAAAGACCCTTTAAGAATTCGTGCAAGATGTCTTTTATATTATTAAAATATTATAGCACTAATACTTTTGACTTGCCATAACTTTTTAATCATATCTCAAAAGTATGTCATCTAACAAATCACTGGAAAGCCTTGTTGAGCACTTTTCAATGCACCAAACTTTGCTAAATTTGGACTTACCACTAAAAAGTTATGCCATTTTTAGAGTGGAATCAAAATGTGAACTCAAAAAGTTACGTTACGTAGATTTCGAATTTGAGTGTTTTGATTGGTCCATGTATAAGAAAAACTTAAGAAAAAATATAAAAAGAATCTTTACAAAGGGTCTTTTTTGGATTTAGAACTCCTCTACTAAGTAAGAATACCTTGCTTGTTTCCTTGATCTCTCTTCTTCTTGTAGCACTCGCAAAGTGTCCTTTGATGCCACAATAGAAGCACTTGAGCTTTGATCTATCTTTCCTTTTGTCATTTGAAGAAGCCTCCCCCTGATCTTGCCCTTTAGGCCACTTACTTTTGCTTTTGCCCTTGATGAACATAGCCTCCTCTCCAACTTGAGATATTGATGAAGATCCACCTCTTGCTTGAAGCCTATATCCTTCATTGATCAAGATCTCTTTAAGATCAATCAAACTTGGCAAAGTTCTTTGAATGGCAAGACTTTGTACAATGTTAGAATGAGCATCCAACAAACCATTAAGAATAACTTGAACAAGCTCTCCTTTCTTAATGCTCTCACAATGTAAGCTCACTCATCATTCAAAGACTTCACTCTCAAAACATAAATATTTGGAATCTCTTCATTCTTTTGCAAACTTTGAAAGATAAGCCTTCTTAGAGTCAACACTCTAGAAGTAGACTTGGATTCATAAAGCTTATTTAATTAATCCCAAACATCCTTTGATGAAGTACACTTACCAATTTCCTCGACAAGTTCATTGGTAACATTCATCTTTATCATGTGTAGAGCTCTTTTAGCTCTCTTGTCACATTTAAATTGTTCTTGTTGTGTTGCTGGCCTCTCCTCCAAACCTATAAAAATATCCAAAACATTATTTATCTCATGAAGTGATTCCATCCTCACTTTCCACAATGAAAGCCCAGCATTGCCTTCCAACATGTATCCACTTGATGTAGACATGTTGAAATGGCCTGATCCTTCTCTTTCAACTTATTCCAATGCACAAATCACTCGTTTGAAATACAACAAATTTTTCCAAAAATAATCACAAAGATATGGAACCTCTCAATTCTCTTCTAGCACTTATATCTAGCAAAACAACACATAGAATGTAGAAATCTTGATCAACCTATGATCTATCCTCAATCTAATGACTCTTGCCACTTCCTAAGATTGAAACACACTCTAATAACGTTCAGTAACCTCAAAAAATAGAGATCCAATCAAACTTAGGGTTCTGACAAAATCACCAAAAAATGAATATTTCAAATTCTACATGCAATTGCCTAAAACTTGATATAGAATCTTGTAGCCTCAAGTGAGACTTTCTAATGCATCCAAAATTGGCTATTTCCAATAAGTGTGGTGTGAAATTGGAATTCATAAAGTTCAATAACCTAATATGAGTTTTGATCTACAAAAGATCCGATCTACATATGCAAGAAACTCAATTTTTGGTTAGAAGTCAATCTAGTATGCTCTAGCATTGATATCTTCACCAAATCCTTGATAGATGTGCTTGATCCTCTCATAACAAGCTCTAATACCATGTGAAGAATTTGGGATCAATCAAGATCCAAATCCATAACCTGATCTTCGGTTAGAAATAGATCACCTCTACCAATCTTTCCAATGTAGAAAAATCAACATCTACTTAATGAAAGAGATGCAAGCTTACTAAGAACCTGATCAAACATCAATCACAAGATATGATGAATTTGTTGTCCTCCATACAAAAACAGTAAGCTATTGTATTTCACACGTGTGTATCCAAAAATAGCATAAAATAAACATTCTACACACAAGATTGCAAGATATCACCAATATAGTGCACCAATGGATAGATGACCCAAAGAGAACCATGTATAAGCATGAAATGAGATAAGAGAGAGAGAGAGAGAGAGAGAGAGAGAGAGAGAGAGAGAGAGAGAGAGAGAGAGAGAGAGAGAGAGAGAGAGAGAGAGAGAGAGAGAGAGAGAGAGAGAGAGAGACAGAGAGAGAGAGAGACAGAGAGGATGTCTTCTCTTCTCACGAGTTACATCCTTTTATAACAGGCCTAACCTAGCTTTAAACTTTGGTTTCCCTCCATAATGAAAAACCCTACTATTATTGTGACTAGATTCAATGTCTCTACTACTCAAATTGAATCTACCAAAAACTTGTGTTCTATAGATTTCCACGCTTTCCAAAAGTGTTTATTCAAATGCTTTTAGACTAATATACAACTTTGAAAAGTCTAATATGAAAATTGGCCTCAATTGTGTATTTGGCAATTTATCAAACTATGACCAATCTTGACTAAACTAGTTGAAATCTTTCACAAGCTTCACCCCAAAATGACTTAGGAAGATTTGCATTCACCCTCATGGATTTAGCTCTTTCAAAAAGATTGATCCTCCTCTCTTCCACACCATGTAGAACCTTTGAGTTTGAAAGCTCCCTCTTGATCCCATGTGCCACACAAAACTCTTTTTGAACTTTGATGATAGCTCTTCATTTGACAACTTTAAGCACTTGATCTTCATGTTGAATTGACTCTCCAAAACATTCTTGAACTTGAGAAAAACATCAAATATGAGGGTGGTCATTCAAGATCGTGAGCAACCCAAACCAAATAAGTCACGTCCTTGCATCATCTAAAAATATAATCCCTAAAATGATTATGGATCAAAATGATAGATCTTTGGAGTTGTCTATTAAGGTTGTGTATGATTTGGTGTAGTAGCTTGCTGGTTTTGTATGGATAGCAATAGTACTTTATCATATTATTCAATTTTGATCAAGTTCTATTAGTGTTTGCATCTCATTTTGTGTGTAGATGTTGATTTTTCTACATTCGTGAGATTGGTAGTGTATTTCTCTTTCTAACCAAAGATCTTTCAAGTTGATTGGATCTTAAGGATCTGAAAACTTTCACATGCTATCAGAGCTTGTGTTTAGCAGTAAATCAAATTTGTCAATGATTTGGTGAAGATATCAAGTCTAGAGCATGCTAAAGGGGATTCTACACCAAAATCGAGTTTTTGCTTTTGTAGATTGGATCTTTTGTA
This sequence comes from Diphasiastrum complanatum, assembly GCA_029204225.1. NCBI lineage: Eukaryota > Viridiplantae > Streptophyta > Lycopodiopsida > Lycopodiales > Lycopodiaceae > Diphasiastrum > Diphasiastrum complanatum. Next base: position 32,959 of record MU832207.1, on the reverse strand, counting down.
GATCAAAACCCTATATAGGTCTATAAACTTGATCAATTCTGATTTTTGATTTCACATACTAGATTTGGCCGATTTTCAGATCATTGGATCAGCCTAAATGGTGGCTAATAGATTGCATAATCAAAATTTCAACATTTGCATGTAGATTTGGAATAGTCAATGTTTTGTGATTTTGTGATAACCTCAATGCTCTGATACCATGTCGTGAACGGATTGGTTTCATGAACAAATTCTTTTCGTTCAGTTTTCTTTTGCGGAAGATTTCAAGATCCCAAGCATGCGACTACAGATCACAAAACATAAATCATTCTAGCAATCAAGACAACGAAAACAATGAGATGGAGAAGAGAGCAGTTGTATTATCAGTTTTCAAGTTTTGAGCGAGATAATCAATGTTTCGCTTGTTGGCGGCCTGACACTTAGCTCCATCATTGTATTCTTCTCGTTGGCAGACTTTCATGCACAGTTATTTTTGTTTCTCTATCTATTTTTTTTCTTTTATTTTTCTGCTCTACACTCTTCTTTTTTTTATATTGATCCAAAATTGTGTCTATATCTCCACTGTGTGGAGTTTACAAGATAGCTAAACAAAAAATTACAAGAGTAGTTAGCACTAATCAACTAGTTAGTTATTTTCTGTTATTACTAACTATTTCAGCTGAGCGTGAAGTACAAGACACCATGTCCATTGAGCTGCCAGTTGACAGCGTGAATATTTTCCTTTGTTTTCTTTTCATTTTGTTTCGTGTCGTGTCTTTTGGTCCTCGAGGTATGTTTGACCTTCGCGAATTGTTCGTCCTTTGACTTTGCTTTGTTTCGTGCTTTAGGATTTTCAAGGTATGTTTGACATTTGTGAATTCTTCGTCCTTCAAACTTCACTTTGCTTCGCTTCGTGTCACTTCGTATCGCTTCAAGTCGCTTCGCAACAAAGTTGCAAGAGTTCATAATTTTTGACATATTTTATGATCACACCTATTTTCTTGATTAAACTGGTTTAGTTAGTAGATTACAGCCATATCCTCTACCAGATTTTTTGAGTGAGGAATGGATTTCTCCTGATGCAGCAATTTTAGAAAGTTTTCAATCTATACGATATATTGATATTCAGAGTATATTAAAATGTAACGCTGGATCAAAGAATAATAGATTAAGTTGGTATCTACGTTTTACTATTTTTGTTGATTTTTTTTCCAAATGCAATGTTCGGAGAATGAAAACAATGTTTATTTGTAAGGACTTGAGTGCTGAAATAATCGCCGAGTTGTTGGATGCTAGTTGGGATATGAAACAAAATCAACAAGTTGAGTGCAGAGTATGTTACTCATCAAGGACATTTAGATATCACATCGAAAAACAAATGCTCACTTTGCTGCTGTATTATAGAAGTTGGATTAAATGCAAAAATGTTTGGAAACCACTTGATCAAGATTTTGGAATAAACCCTCAAGAGCAACTTCAAATAACAATGAAAATAAATGACAACATTCTTGCAATGGTTGAGGTTGAGAAAGATTGGTGTCTCAATCACATTTGATCAGACATGTTGTAATTCGATCTACCTCAATACTATCAATTTTGATTGAATGGTGTAAAGATACGTTATGTCATATGAAAATATTCCTTCTTTTCTTATTCTAATTGAATCCGTTTCAAAAAATATATTAACTAAAACAACTTCTCTTGTGCAGGTAAGAGTAAGGCAAGAAGAGCATATTAAATGCAAAGACATTGGAACATCCATCGAAATTGAAGATCCATAGATTATGAACAATGGAATTTTGTATTAAAAAATACAATTTTTTGTATACATCATTTTTGAAAATATATGAACCACTTTTTCTATGAGGCTTTTTCATTTCTATGATCTCCATTTCCATGGTGCAGAACACAATGTAATTACAACTAGATAATATGAGTTTTTGATAACAAGATTCATTGTCTCCTACAGGAAATGCATTATCTCCATTGGAGAGATCTTCGGGCACTTGAACTCCAGTGACCACTACAATCAAATATCGAATTGACACTTGCCCTTGTTCAGAAGATTATCTCAGTGAAGCTTTACCATAACAAATTTGTGTGAACATATGTCGCATGTTTGATTGGTTGTGGCAAAGGTTCACTGAGATCACCTTCTAAACTTATCCAAAAAAACCATGATAAAGACAAGGCAGACCAAGGCTATGAAAAACAAACATGTAGGAACACCATAGTAATTGAAGTTGAATCAATAATAATCTGGATTAATAACAGGAAAACAAACATGTAAGAACAACCATAGAAAAGTGTAAATATATTTCTATTAAAAATTTCTGTACATGTGCCTCATCCACATCAAGGGAGACCAACTTTTTATTAGTTTGAACTTGAGAATTATTCCTCAAGTTGTGACTCATGCTAATCTATGATCTCTACATCCATTTCTCCAATTGGAAGTAGCTTGGGTGAAGAACATGCTACCACTGCAACTGGATATGAATTTTCGATCACAAGGTTTATGGTCTTCTGTCTGAAGTGCATTATCTCCATTGGAGAGACTTTTGGGCATTTAAACTGAAAAAAACAAAAACATAGTTAAATGTTATTAATCAAAGATTAGTTACTAGGAATGTGATTATAAAAAGAAAACAAAAATACAATTAAATGTTATTAATCGAATATTAGTTATTAGAAATTATCAGGTATAGATTACCTCTTCATATTAGGAAGTTCATCTTGTAGTGCAAGCCAATTGAAAAAGAATTTGGCATTGCATACCGTATACCAACCACAGCTGACAAAATCAACTTGCTGGGAGGACTGCAGTATTCAAATATAAACAAAAGTTAGTGACAAAATTTTAACATTATGTAATATCGAATCAACACACAAGAGGTTATAATAAAATCTACAACAAAAACAAATGTGCGTCAAACCGATATCCAGAAAATATTGTTTGAATATCGGATCAACGCGCACGATATGAAAAGAAACCAAGCAATAACTACAAGGGCACGTTGAATCGATATTGATACATTTTTACCTCAGCATCAACCATTTTCAGCTTCGTACATGCGATTGCATGTGGTACTAGAAAGAGTTCCAGTATTTTCTGGATATGGCTCCTGGCAATTTTGTGTGTGTGTGTAATAGAGTTCATCTTTAAACAAACTGGATTACACACACCCTCATCATTGACATATAAGAACAACACATATAAGCTCCAATGATCACTACAATCAGAAAACAATAAATTTATGAGAATGAATGTGAAATCAAAATTCATATAAAAAATTCAACTTAATAAAATATGATAAAAATACACTTACTTTGTTATGTATGGGAGCACAAGAATTGGAGTCCCTAGTCTAACGTATTCGAACATATCATTGTGCAGACTTTTAAAATCAGGAAAATCAAAAGCAGCCATGAATTGAAGCGAAAACAATGCTACATCTATAAACAGTCGGGTCCGAAAAAACTCCATCTAGTACTGAATTGCCCCCCCTTTTACATTGTTGCCTAGAATTTTATTCCTATTTTTCAATTCACCTGTATCTATTTTAGAAAGGAAAAGCCCAACATTGGTCTTTGGTATCTTAAAACTATATAGAGGACCTAGAACTTTAAGATATGTGTTTAACAATTGGTCATACTATACATATTTAGGAGTATTTACAAAAGCAAGTGCAGGGTGTGAAGGAAGTAATACAGACAAGCTACTCAAAGAATTGTCATTTAAAATTGATTTGCTTTTTAAATTTACAAAATCATCTAAATCTTTTCCTAAAACTGGAGGGGGGAACTAATATTTGTAAGGGTAGGAGGAGACTGAGATTTTGATGGAGGAGGAGATTTATCAGGAGAGGAAGATTTAGGCGGAGAAGATGGGGATTGAGATCTCGTGTTTTATTAAGAGGTTCATGAGACCTCCTCTTTTTTGAAACACTCCCACTTTGTACTCAAAAAACAAGTCCAGATGGTTGAGATTGCTTTCGATTTTTTTTCTCTGAATCTTGTTTTGGAGGAGAGAATGGAACTGGTCTGAAGTACTCAGCAACTTTGTCATATGTGTCTCGTAGCCTGAACACAACGTTGAAATCCTTGGGCATGATGGTCACCCTCTTGGCACGGACAACTGCAACAACACTATTTGAAAAAAGTTTCACTTGGAAATCCTCATATGCAGTGTGCACAACGTCTCAATTTCCATTACAGTCAATCTCACATCTGCAAATAGACTTCTTGTAACCTGTCTAATGGATCTCTGTATTTGAGCTTTCAGAATCAGAAGATTATTGGTCTTCTATAGCTTTTGAATATCCTTCAGTCAAGGAGGGTCTTTTTGTTTGCCCCTTGGCCTAGGAAGAGGTGGTGGTGGATGGGACGATGGTGGAGAATTTTCCTGACCTCCTCTTGTGATTAGGATTTCACCAGGATGGATTCGTGTTGTTTGCTTAGTCTATGTCATTACTATTCAATATCGGATCAGCACGCGAGCAAGGAGAACACATGATCAGAATTTAGGTCAAGCACGTAGAACAGATACATGAATCGAAACCAAACCGATATTTGAGAGCGGATGGGCACGCGTGAGTAAAACTGAAAAGCAAGTAGGTTACTTTGGACACGCTAAATTGATACTGCATGGAAGTAGAGAACGATAGGAACTTTAAGCAAAAAAAATTTAAGCATCGTCCATCTGTATATATAGTATATATTCAAAATGATTGCATACGTGGTGGTTGGAATTCCGAGGCTCGAATTACAGTGATCATTACTTCGAGATATTCAAAGACTTGTCAATCAAATCCAATTAAATATCCATTGGTCATCAAAATAATTAGTCGATATGGCTAATGACGATCGTAATGATGGAAATGCATGGTAATGTAAATATGGAGAAATATTGTCACATCTACAATTAATTTTTGAAATTGAAAAGGTTATGTTATAAATATCTAACCTTTTTTTATATCCAATCATCATAATTTCAAAAATTACAATGGCCATTATTTCATCCAATAGCAAATCGACGGGCATATATTGCATGTGTAAACCAAAGAGGCTATTTTCGTGCGCTGAACCGATTTTGGAGGGCACTATGAATGATCAAAGCTGCCTCGATAGATTCTATTTAGCTTTCGACTGTATGAAGAATCTTTTGAAATAAGCTTTGATCATTCAAAATGCAATCCAATAATTTTGACAATTTTCAAAAATCTTTTTTTCTTGCAATAGCGATTCGACACACGCAGTCCAAGTAAAAAATCCATTTCTTCTCCCAGGTGTGCTGATCCGATATTTGAGATGCAGTTAAAATATATTGGAATGCATTATGAACCATCAAAGTTTGCTTTGGCAATTTTTTTTTAGCTTTGGATGTATGAGGAATCTCCCGAAACAAGTTTTGATGATTCACAATGCATTCCAATATCAAATCACCGTCCGAAGTCCAAGTTAATTTGTTTTTTTTTTTGTGACGGCGCTAATCTGATATCCAATTCGTCATACTGAAATATTGCATCAACGCACGTCTATTTGATCTATTCTGGTGAAGCACTTCTCCTCTCACATGAAATCGATATTGGCTCTTTCAAAATGCTCCGTCTTATGAAAATATATCTGGATAAATAATTATCTCAAAAGAAAATTTAGTGATAGATTATTTAATGCATTCCAGCATAGGTACAAATTTTAGGGTCAGTGCTAATGATGATTCAGAGAATCTAGTGATAGACTATTTAATGTATTCCGATGGAGGTACAAATTTGTCTCACTCTAATTGGTAGATAAATATAGGCGTCCTCAATTCACTGTTGGACAAATGTATGGATGTGATCAACAAGAATAGGATATAAATATGGACACCACTCTCCATATTTTGATTTCGTGATCTTTTATTCTGAACTCCATCATTTTGTTTTCTTTCTCGCTCATGATATTGAATCGACGTGCGCCTTCACCTACAGTGCACGGTCGGATTCATTCAGACACGCTGAAGCAATATCAGTCTCTTTTGATGTGTGCTCATCTGAAAAATTTTAGTCTCATGAAAACGATATCAGATCAATATGCGCACTGTTGTTCAGTTCTCAACCGAAATCATTTAGTTGTGTTGAACCGATATCAGATTCAATATGGCTAGTTCCTCCATGTCCTCAGATAACAAACTTCTAGATTTTTTGAATGCCAGTAATATTCCATCTGAGAAATTAGAGTATTTTTTCAATATTTTTTTGGCATCCTTTGATATCGATAAGCTAGTTTATGAGAACTGTTATAATTTACTTTCTCTTCTTAATATAGAGAGTCTTAGGACCTTGTGCATTCCCAACCATCCTCTAAGCATAAATACAATAGAAAGTACTCTAACCTGCATGATCATTTCAAAATATATATATATTGTGGTATCCACAAAAGAATATGTCGTCTTCTAATCAAAATAATGGCTTTTGTCTTTTACATATCTGCTGAAATTCCAGATGATGAGTCTGTTGAATCTTCTATTGTTCTAATGATTGAAGTATTTGCATCTGCACCAATTGATGTAGATGATGCATATACTGATATAGGGGTTGAAGCTGAAGTATCTATGACTTCAGATTATTAGAAAACTCTCCCTCGTTCTATAATCCTTTCTGATTTTCATCCATATGCATCTCTTGTTAATTAATTAACTCTACTCAATATTCTCGTATATTTTATAAATAATGAGAGTGTGGGCTCTAATACCAATCTGTGGGATCGGATGGATTGTTAATTTATCAACTCTGATACCACTTCGGTTGACGTTTGGATTTTGGTCAATTGAAAAAACAAAAATTCTTAATAGCAGGATCGTGGATTACTTAGAGAATGGATTTTTGTAAGCTGTTCTTTGCGTTGAATCAGATTATCAGCGTAGGAGTCGTAGACTGTCGTGAAGAGAAATTGCGAAAATGATTAGGGGTCTGAGACAGCCATGCAATTCTCTAGTACTGATAACCTAGTATGAAGAGAATGTAGAATTAGTTTAGGTATTGGCGAAAGCCATACAATTCTCTGACAATAGTGTTTATGTAAGAGGAGTGAGATTTATCATTCAATAAGAATGCAAAGAGTGTAGAACAATAGCGAATCTATATAATAAGTTATAAACACAACGATCAGATCACAATACAATCATGTTGATAAGCGCATGATCCTACTTATAGAATCAAAACAATTGTTACGTTCTGAATATTTCTCTCTCTCTTTATGATCACTAACTCTACTGAGTTAGCTACTGTAAGACCCATTCTGGTCGTTTTATCTCTAACAGATAACTTATGATGACACTTACAATGACTTGATCTATCTGATCTAATTGCTCACATATTTGTCTTCAATCACTCATTTACATTTATGACAGCTGAAAGATCTTGTATTATTCTAACTTTATATTTATAAGATTACTTAACAATTGATTACCTGTCTAATTAGACAATTATTATTGGAGCATGAAGACGTAGATAGTCTGTTCATGGAATACTGTGTATTTCTGCAGAGTGTCGCCTGTGTAAAATCCCGTGTAAATCTGCAGTGTCGCCTGTGTAGTATCCCGTGTAAAACTGCAGTGTTGGATTTTTTGCCTTTTATTGTCGCATGTTAGAAACTACGAAAAAAATACAGTGTCGCATTTTATGTCTTTTTTGCCTGTCAAAAACTGCATGTAAAAATATAGTGTCGCATTTTGCCCTGATTGTCGCCTGTCAAAAACTGCATGTAAAAATGTAGTGTCGCATTTTTCACAAAAAGTGTCGCTTTTCTAGAAGTGTCGCTAAACACTTAGTTGCTCGGGAAGGTAGAAAAAATAACAACAGTATCGAGTGTCAGGTTTTTTGTCTGTGAAAAAACCTGAGTAAAAATGCAGACTGTGGCGCCAATTAATTCAAATATGCAGACTGTTAGAAAATAGTTCATTTTCTGCAGGTTGCATTTGAGAGAGTAAAAATCAAAGAAAAAAGAAGAGTTGTTGGGATGATGAGGAGTTAGATTAAATTCCAACACTCCTCCTTAAGCTAACTGGTATGAATCTAATCTACAATTAATATTTATCATTTCTACTAAGGTAGAATGTTTATCTCTAGACAATGGCTTTGTCAAAATATCAACCAACATACTATCTGTATGACAGTAACTTAGTACAACATCTAGGTTCTGAACTTTCTCTCTAAGAAAATGGAACTGAACTTCTATGTGTTTAGTTCTAGCATGAGTACGTGGGTTCAGAGATAGAGCTATCCAGCTTTGATTGTCACACTGGAGTATTGTTGGACTGAATTGTGGGAATTGCAGATCCTACAGTAGCCTCCTCAATCAAATGGTCTCGTTCACTGTTGATGTAGCTGCAACGTATTTAGATTCCATAGAGGACAACAAAATGCATTTCTACTTTCTGTTGTTCCATGAAATGGGTCCTCCTGCAAGGAAACAAATATAATCTGATGTGGATTTTCTAGTATCCATGTCTCCTACCCAATCTGAATCAGAATAGGTAGTCAGTGTGAGTGTAGCCTCTGTGTTACTGTTGTAACTCAAGGCATAGTGTTTTGAGGCTTGAATGTACTTTAGAACTCTTTGCAGGGCTTTCCAATGTTGTAGGTCTGGATTGAACATGAATTGCCATGTGCAGATCATAGAGTACATGATAGAACCTATGACTAACTGAGAGGGGTACTTGCACATTTTTTGTTGATCTGCCTTCATTCTAGGGCACATGTCTTTGGATAGCTTGCATCTTGGATTCATAGGAGTATCCATGGGTTCGCAATCCTCCATGCCGTATCTACGAAGTACATTGGTTAGGTAAGATTGTTGGCTTATAGTGATCCTTCTGCTCATGCGATCTCTGGTGATCTCCATACTGAGAAGGTAATGGACTGGGCCTAAATCAGTCATCTCAAACTCTAATGAAAGCAGAGCTTTGGTTTCCTATATTAAATGATTTGAATCACTGATAATTAAGGAATCATCAACGTATAATGCTATTATAACATAGCTTGACCCTTACACTTGAGATATACATTAGAATCTATGGAATAGAAGGTAAAGCCGTGTTGCAACAAGAAATGATTTATTCTATCGTACCAGGCTCTCGGAGCTTGCTTTAGACCATATAATGCCTTATGCAATTTACATACTAGATGCTCCTTGCCTTCAAGGACGTAATCTTTTAGTTGATAGATGAACATGTCTTCTTGTATATATTAGTGTAGGAATGCTGTCGGGATGTCAAAACGGTGAATGTCCAGATCTTCTGCAGCAACTATAGCCAATAAGATATACGAATAGACTGATGTTTTACCACTAGACTAAAGGTCTCAGTGTAGTCTATCCCATATACTTATTCAAATCCTTTAACAACCAGTCTAGCTTTCCATTTGGATATTGATCCATCTGGTTTAAGCTTCAGCTTGAAGATCCACTTGGAGTCAATTGGTTTTACACCTGGAGGAGGATTGACAAGACTCCAGGTCTTGTTTTTCATTAGAGACTGATACTCAGCATTATGACATCCTTCCATTTGTCTGCATCGGACATTGACATAGTTTCTACTACAATGGCAGGTTTGTCATGACTGATGAAAGCTTGAGGGACGAAGCGATCTATCATTGTCTTGCAGACCTTTTGAGTGCAGGTGCTTGAGTAGACGATTCTCCTTGGTAAATGACTGAGATCTTAGCATCTTTTGGTTGAACAATCGTGGGTCTAGGCCCATCGACGGTAAGTGGAGCCATAGGGATGAACTCCATTGTCTGAACAGTCATTGCCTATCGATGGAGGATGGAACTGCTATGGCATGCTCTTGCATTGGCTACTTCTGCTTGAAATCGTGATAGTTGTCTTCAAGAAAGGCAACGTCGCGACTGACTGAGAACTCTGGCCCATAACAACATCGTATACACGATATGCTTTGTGTGATGTTGAATAGCCGATGAAAATATTTTTGTAGCTTACTAGGTCTACCTTCTTCCTTAGATCAGACGACACTTGTGCACAGTAGAGACATTTGAAAACACGTAGGTGTTTCAAACTTGGTTTGTAGCCGTAGTAGGCTTCAAACGGTGTCTTGGAATCAACTGCTTTAGTGCTAGAGTAATTTTGCAAATAGCAGGCCGTAGAGATTGCTTTTACCCAAAAGTTTTGAGGCAATTGCACGTTGACTGTCATGGATCGTGCAGTTTCCAACAGTGTTCGGTTCTTCTGTTAAGCTACTCCGTTCTGTTGTGGAGTATAGCTCGTAGTAAATTGATGGTGCACACCACATAAAGATAGGTAGTCCTTCACTTCATTTGATAAGTACTCTCCCCTTGAATCAGACCGTAGGGCCTTGATTCTCTGACCAATTTGATTCTCAACATATTTCTTGAATTCCTTGAAGCTATTGAATGCTTCTGACTTGTTCTTTATGAACATGACCCTGGTAAATCGGGAATAGTCATCAATAAAAATAGTAAAATACAGAGCTTGACCCAAGGAGGGTATGCCCATAGGACTACATAAGTCACTGCGTATCAGTGAAAAAATGGACTTTGCCCTTTTGGCTTGTCCTCTTGGAAATCTAGTTCTACTGTAAAACCCGTTCTGGTCTTTTTATCTCTGACAGATAACTTATGATGACACTTAAAATGATATGATCTATCTGATCTGATTGCTCACATATTTGTCTTCAATCGCTCATTTACATTTATAGCAGCTGGAAGACCTTGCATTATTCTAACTTTACATTTACAAGATTACTTAACAATTGATTAATTGCCTAATTAAACAGTTATTATTGGAGCGTGAAGACATAGACAGTATGTACATGGAATATTGTGTATTTTTGCAGAGTGTCGCCTATGTAAAATCTCGTGTAAATTTGCAGTGTCACCTGTGTAGTATCCCGTGTAAAACTATAGTGTCGAGTATTTCACTTTTTATTGTCGCCTATCAGAAACTGCGAGGAAAAATGCAGTCGCATTTTTTGCTTTTTTTGCCTGTAAGAAACTACATGTAAAAATACAGTGTTGCATTTTTTCCTAATTGTCATCTATCAAAAATTGCATGTAAAAATGCAGTGTCGTATTTTTCACAAAAAAGTGTTGCTTTTCTAGAAGTGTCTGAATGGCCCAAAAACAACTTAATAAGTGTCGCTAAACAATTAGTTGCTCAAGAAGGTAGGAAAAATAGTGACAGTTTTGAGTGTCGGGTTTTTTGCCAGTGGAAAAATCCTAGTAAAAATGCAGACTGTGGCAACAATTAGTTCAAATATGCAGACTGTTAGAAAACAGTTCATTTTCTACAAGTTGCATTTGAGAGAGTCAAAATTAGAGAAGAAAGAAAGGCTGTTGGGATGAGTAGGAGTTAGATTAGAATCCAACAGAGAGTTATACTTCATTTAGTGATATAGAAGATGTTTTGAATTTGGGAGAGAATGAAATCCTCTCAATTTTTGCACAAAATTTATTATAATTTTCTGACATTGTTGATTACACATATGATGACCTTGAAAGTGAGATAGCCTATGATAAAGATGGCAATTGAAAATGTGGCAATGAGGCCTTTGAGACCATGATTGAAAATCTAAAGCCTATGAAAAAAGTTTGCCTACAGAGGAGAAATTTTTGGTATTCCATATTCTCCAAGGACTCGATATATCCCCTTCGAAAATGTAGAGGCCATTGGAGGACATGACATTAGGAGAGCAAATGTCGTTGAATACGATGATTATGATCTGGTACGTAGATATTATATTGGTATTGATATTGTTCAGTTTTCTTATTTCAAACATTGTGTTAAAATATGAGTTTGTAGTGTTATGTATCATTCTAAATTTATTTTCTTTACTCGTTTACAGGATGCTATTGAAATAGATGCCTTTGGTACGAGACATGGAGGTGTCTGAGGTGTATCAGCCGGGAGAAAGGATGTGTCTCTATCTCAATATTTCAAAAGCTTTTAAAATAATAAAATTTGTATATCATTTATCTTTTAATCTATATGCTACCACCATCATTATGGCCATCAAATCATTATCAGTTTGTTTAGGAGACCATATGTACGCAAAAACATATAAAATATTTTTTGTGAAAAGGGATTTGGCAATTAAAATATTGGGTTATACTCCCAATGAGACTACAAAAAGATCATCTACAATGGCCCTTTATTTGGGTTACACTAATATGAACAAAAGAAAAAATCTAGAATTTTTGGATCCATATGACCTTCATGACAATATCTTCCGTCTGAATCTTGAAGAAGATGATGATGATAATTAAACAATTTTCTGTAATAGATTTTTGATATATTACAAGGATCTCTCTTTTGTTATGAATTTGAATGCCTTTCAAAAAATCATAACATTTGGTGAGTTTTTTGCTTGATATCTAAATTGTCCTCTTCTATAAAACCACTGAAAAAGTTGAACTAAATATTTATTTCTTGAATTGTGTCCTCCATGATTTGTAGCTCTATGAAATACTCCTCTTGCTTGCCAATGAGATTTTTCCATGCCTTGTGATGACTAGATACTTAAGCTCCCATATCCCTTTGCAAAATAAGTTGCATGATGAAGAAGGATGTGCTGCAAACAAGATTTTTGATTAGTTACATCAATAGAAAAAAATATAAGCCTGAATGAGATAAGCACCAGATAATGACATAGATTAACACCATGTAATGTGTAATGTTGTCTTTTTCCCAACAATCATGTACAGATTTTAGAAATGTGGTGCAATGATTTTGCGAAGTCCTCATATCTTCTGATGATAGGTTTTCTTTCCTGATTACACCTATGAGTTTGTCTAAGTTGGTCCACACTTGTCCCTTTTCCACTCAATTACTTTCTTCCAGTGTTCGTGTGGCTTGAACAATTTCTCTCCAAATTTTGTATTTGACACTTGATTCTTTGCATGTGTGATTGGATAAGAATCTTCTTGTTTTAGAACCTTCAATTGATGGCCTATTAGGAACGTTTCTTTTTTTTCGGAGAGTCTGTCACTTTTTTCAATCGTGGCATTCCCTTTATGTAGTCCTGCATTTGACAAAACTATTTTCAACCTCCTAATTGCTACTTTAGCCACAAAATCCAGTTTATGATTCCACACTAGGAAAATATAGAAGTAAATAAGTTTCTCAATAATATGAACCTCAACATGCAAAGTGCATATGTGAACATTTTTTAATGAAATTGATAGAACTCTTTTCATATTTGGATCTTCAGCTTCGCATGTTGGGCCAGTGTTTGATCGTCCCAAATTCATATTGTAGCAATCCTTCATGCAATAAAAACATGGATGCTCTGATGTTGCCCCATGAGAGACATTATACATACATTTTAATGTTTTCAAATCCCCTGCAAGATGCCATTGAATTTGAAAACTTCCATGGTTTTTTACTGTAAATTTCTCACCCTCCAAATGTCTCTTTATAATCTCGCCATAATTTGTTCTTGAAAATATCCATAAAAGTATTTTGTGGTCATCTTTCAAGACCTGTAGAGAAGCAAGTAATGCATGACATGTCAATAAAAAATAGCAAGGTATAAAATGTTAATAACGATACTTTAAATAAAAATTGAAATGTATACCTGGAATGCCGCCAACCACCATATGTGATTTTCCGATTGAACACTAAACATTTGATCATCTATTTCGAAAATTTTGTTCATCAAAGTGACACTCACACGTTCCAACTTCTGACCCTTGATAATTTCAGTTTCATCCAATTTTATTACAATAATGATCTTTCCATTTACTTGATGTTCGTCTAGTTTATAAAATCGAATAATGTATTTTAGAACGTTTTTAATATCAAGAAAAATATTATTGCAATCGTTGTAATTGAGCTCACCATATTCTGATTTGTATAATTCAGTTATATGAAGTGGTTGGCCAACTACTTTGAACATTCCGTCATTATAATAATTTTTTGCGAATCTTAGCCGATATGGACGTGGAAGATAACTTCTCTTCACCATCACTTGAGAAAAAACTTCTTTAACTATTTTAAAAAAAGTAAAATAAACATTTTTGCTAATTCCGAAAACATCACATGCATCCACAATCACATTTGCATCCAAGTATGATTGAATTTTAATCAAAATAGTCTCTGCAATTTCATTTTTTATTTTTTCAAACCAAGCATTTTTCATCATTTCCTTTGCTGACTTTCTTGGTAAAACATGACTTAAAGATGATCCAATGCATGAACGATTTGTTAAATAGTTCTTTGTCACCAAACATGATCTGCAACAAACATATGAAACTCAAATTATGTTTAATAAATAAATAATCCATGTTATCAAGTGCAAATCAAACTTAAATGACATATACAAATCAAATAAATAGTTTATATGAAAACATACTTGAATACTCGAATTCTTTTTTTTTTATTTGCCGCTATGTGTAGATAAGTCATCAATATTCTTCATCGGTACTCTCTTTCTTTTCCTCTCCATCATTGCTTTTTTGATAACTTTTATATCAACAACAGATTTTAAACTCGCGGATCGCAACTTTTCCATGGATTCTAACATTTCTTGGTTTAATCCCCAAAGAGTAGTGACTGTAGCATTCAACTATGACATAGCATTCTTGAGTGCATTGTTTTCAGCACTAGTGTGTTGGACATAATGAAGCAATTGCTGATTTGCACGTTGCAATTGTTGATTAGCAAACTGGAATTGCTGATTAAGACAAGATATGCTATGCATTTCAATCTCACTCAACCTTTGACAATATCCAAGTAATCCACTATTTCGTTCACATACAAATTTGAGAAGATGAGTTACGGACTTAAAATCTGGACACAAATTGGTAGGAACATAACTACTAAATTACATCTACGAAGGAAATTCTTCACGTTCAAAATGTCTACCGATGATTCTCTTCACGATTCTAGGGAAAGTGCTAACATTTTAGATATTGCTTATGAGACCTAGGTTCTACAGGAGGATCTGTGGCACAAGAGATTGGGTCATCCCAATTTCAAAGCCATGCAATCTATGGTCAAAGAAGGAAAAGTTGTTGGTCTACCAAAGACATTGTCAAAGGAGCTTCTACCTTGTGAAGCTTGTGTGCTGGCAAAGTCACACAAAAGGCCTTTTCCTAGATCAAGTATCAAGACAAAGCAACCATTTGAACTTGTATACTCTGATGTTCATTTCTCATCAACTAAGAGCAAAGGAGGAGCCAACTGCTTTGTCTCTTTTGTAGATGATTATACAAAATATTCTTGAATCTATATGCTATCTTTAAAAGCCATGGTCTATGATGTTTTTCTTACTTTCCAAGCTTATGTAGAAAAGCAGTTTCCTTTCAAGTTGAAAGCTTTGAGAAGTGATAGTGGAGGAAAATACACTTCCAATAAGTTTAAAGACTTTTCTGAGAGAGAGGGTATTCAAAGAGAGTTTTCTTGTTCATAAACTCCTCAGCAAAATGGAGTTGCTGAGAGAAAAAATAGAACTTTGTGTGAATGTGCAAAAGCCATTAGGCTAGAAGCTTCTCTGCCTAAAGAATTTTGGGGAGAGGTAGTTGCATGTGCAAACTATCTTTGTAATAGGCTTTCAAATCTTGCAATAGGAGGAAAGACACCATTTGAGATGTTATATAAGAAAATATCTAAGGTAGATCATCTCAGGATGTTTGGCTGTGTATGCTTTGTGCATATGCCTCTAGAAACTAGGAAGAAGAAAGATCCTAGTGCTGTAAGAGGAATTTTTGTAGGATATGCATCTACCAAAAAGGCATACAAAGTTTATTTACCCTCTACTGACAAGAATGTTGTTAGTAGAGATGTGATCTTTTATGAAGATCAGAAGTTTAACTTGGATGATGCACAAGTCAAGGAGTCTCATGCAAGATCAATCATCAATCTTGATGTTGTTCAAGAAGAGGTGAGGCCGAGGCTTGAGGAGGAGCAAATTCAAGCTACCACACCAAGAAGATCTACACGAGCAAGATCTGAGCCAAGTAGGCTCACATATGATGCTGAAGGAAGGCAAGTGGAAGGTGAAATTTCCTATCATGCACTTTTTATATTAGATGAAGAGCCTAAGGATGTTCAAGAAGCACTTCAATCCAAAGATTGGGTTGAAGCAATGGCCCAAGAGTTTGAAGCCTTGATGTCAAACAACACATGGGAGATTGTGGAGCCACCAAACAACATGCATGTGATTGGATGTAAGTGGGTATTTAGAATCAAGTATAATCATGATGGATCTATCAATAAGTATAAAGCAAGACTTTGTGCCAAAGGCTACTCACAAAGGTCTTGACTATGAAGACACCTTTGCACCAATTGCAAAGATGGTAACAATTCGAATACTCATCTCTCTTGCATGTTTTCACAAATGGAGTATGTTCCAGCTTGATGTTTCTAATGCATTTCTCAATGGTTACCTTAGGAGGAGATTTACATGATGCAACCTCCAGGTTTTGTAAAGGAAGGTGATGAATCAAAAGTTTGTCTTTTGTTCAAAAGTCTGTATGGACTGAAATAGGCACCAAGGTCTTAGTATGCAAGGCTCAACTCCCATCTCATATCACTCGAATTTTGTCTAAGTGAATATGACCCTTCTCTATATTATAAGTTTGTAGATAACTTTGTAATTATACTTCTCATCTATGTAGACGATGTTACTCTTTGTGGAAACAATGAAAAGTTAGTTGAAGAAACTAAGCATGCACTTGGTACCGAGTTTAAGATGCAGGACTTAGGAGTTCTTCACTATATTCTAGGCCTTGAAATAGATTTTTGAAAAGGTCATGCATTTTTAAACCAAAGTAGATATGCACTTTCCATGCTCAAGAAATTCCATATGGAAACTAGAAAGACATAGATACACCTATGGAGCATACTGTAAAGGTTCCTATGAAAGATGATGAAAAATTCTTTGAAGACATCACTCTCTATAGGGTCTTATTGGCTCACTTATGTGGTTAACAGTGACTAGGCCTGATCTAAGCTTTTGTGCTCATAAGCTAAGTCAACACATGTAGGATCCAAAGTTATATCATTGGAAGTTGGCTAAAAGAGTCTTGAGTATATATCTTCTACCTTGGATTATGGATTATACTACGAAGGAGAAGATCTGACTTTGATTGCTTTTTCAGATTCAAATTTTGCAGGAGATAGGTTGGATAGAAAATCCACAAGTGCTTACACTATATTTCTTGGAGGGAACTTCATTTCTTGGCTATCAAAGAAGCAGGCAACTATTTCCTTATCATCTTGTGAAGCTGAATACAAATCTCTTACAACCACAACAAAAGAGGTTTTATGGATCAAAAGACTACTTTTGGAGCTAAAGTGTTATGCAGATGAAGATCTTCCAGTTATCAAGAATGATAACATTTCTGCTAAGGCTCTTGCAAATAATCCAGTCTTTCATGCAAGGAGCAAGCATATTGAAGTGGCTCATCATTTTGTAAGAGAAAAAGTCATTGGGAGAGAGATCTCATTGGAACATGTTACATCTTCAGATTGTGTTCCAGATCTTCTCCCCAAACCCCTACTCAAGAATGTCTTTATGAAGATGAGGTAAAACCTTGGCCTAATTTCAAAATCTATGTTGATAGGAACATAAATTTTAAGGAGGAGTGTGAATATTATTAAAATACTATCTTCCTATCTCGAGTTTGGGGCCATGTCCATGGTGATTTCCAATAAAATTCATGTTGTACATAAAAGGAGTGTGAATTAAGCACATATCCTTCTAGTGTAGCTCGGATTTGAGTTAGATAGGTTCAATTTTGATGACATGCAGTAGTTTAAATAACATGCAAAGTCATATTGTATGCATGCAAGTCACATGCAATCAGTGCATGCAACATACAAAGTAGTTTTTGTGATCTACACATGTCTAGGCAGTTTTATGAGTTGACATGCAATACATGCAACATACATGCATGCAGTTACACATGTGTAGGTGAATTAGTTCAGTTAAGTGGACTTTCCATGCAACTCCACTATAGGAATTTGAGTCTCTCTCATGTAGGGAAAGCTGGGCATGTTTTGCCATATTGTGAATATTGAGACTTTGGTGTTTTGGACTCATTCTCTCTCTACTCGAGTTTTCTATGCTTGATTTTCTCTCTCTACTTGAGAGCAGCCTCTTTTTCCCATACTGAACACTTAGAATTATTTCTGACATTCATTTCTCATAGTGAAGAATTAGATTTTTTCATCAGATGTATGCCATTGTGCTCTTGCCTAAGATTTTTCAAGCATACTATTCTTTGATCAATCTTGTGCAATCAAAACACCTCAGTAAGATCCTGTAGGGTGTGTGTTAAAGTTCACACGTGCTAAAAACTTCACAGCGAATCACTAGACAAATAATTAGTCGCGAAGAAATACGGAAATGCATACATTCTGAGACGAAGCTGTGAAAGTACTATACTTTAGGACCATAAATGGATGTACAAAAGATCCACAAGAGTGATTGGATGCTTGCTTAACAATCTATCAAAAAACTAGACACAAAAAAGTTGATCTAGATTGGCAATTTGACAAACAACAAGCATTAACAATCAAAAGCATTGATCAACATTGAAATTCGAGACCACACATGTGTACTACAGGCTGTAGTATAGCCTTCAACCTGAGAAACAAGTAGAAATTGTTTTGGTTTCATTCGGATCACAAAAACTCAATGTACATAGTGAACTAGCTTGAGATTGCCAATGAGCTCCAAAAATATTCTATCTTCTCACTATGGGAGCTTGGAATACATAGCAAATTCGACTTCCTTCTTGGAGTTAGGTGGATTTCCAGCATGTAATAAGGAAGTTAACTCACTCTTCTTGCCCTAAAATGAAACCCTAGCCTAGATCCTAGAGTTATGCTTGGTAGGTAGCTAGTTGGTCAAATTTTCACCTTAAACTTAGGTGTAGGTCCTATAAAGTAGGGATGACCACCAAATAGACATGACCAACTCTCTTGACTTGACCTAACCTACATTAGGAGTGGGTTTCTTCTCAGTGATTACTGATAAGTGGTGGAAATTGGCCGTAAACAATCTGTCTGCATAAATGAACCAAAACTGTCACTCTGCATAAATGAACTAAAATAGCCATAGGCGACAGTGTCTCAAAAAGACGACAATGTCGGCAATTTGCAAAAAACCCGACAGTGTCCCTAAATCTCATTTAGGATAGCCCTACACTTTGCTAGAGTCATTTCCTTAACATTTGAGGCACTTTGAAAAATGCAAAAAATGCAACTCTACGTTTTTACTCGCAACTTCTGACAAGCGAAAAATACGAAAAAACCGAGAAAATCTACAAAACTAAATAGACAATGGATAAAGATTAAAACTGATTAGTCGATTAGTAAGAAGAAGAATAATCCAATACTCCCCCTTAATTTGAATCCTTGAATGCCTTGACCTTCAAACTTAGTTCTACATAGAATCTTCTGTGTGCTTCCAAACTTCATGCTTTGGTAAAAATATCTGTTGTCATATCCTGCGTTCTACAATACTGCAATCTAACCTCTTCGTTGAGAACTTTGCTTCTAACAAAATGATACTTCAGTTCAATGTGCTTACTCCTAGAATAAAATCTAGGATTTGTTGATAAAGCAATGGCACTTTGATTATCACAAAATAATGTCATTGGAGCATATTGATTCAGACTGATATCTGAGAGTAAGTTCCTCAACCAAATTGTTTCCTTTGTAGCCTGAGAGGCTGTGATATACTCTGATTCAATGGAAGATAGAGCTATCGAAGATTGTTTGCGACTGTTCCAAAAAATTGGACCATTGTTGAGGAAGAATGCAGATCCTGAAGTGGATTTACGAGTGTCTACATTTCCTGCCCAACTTGCATCTGTCTAACCATTGAGTAGATTGAGTTTGTTGTCGTCGACTGTTCCATAACAAATGCAAAAGTACATAGTAGCTCAAAGATATCTCATGACTCTGATAAGAGCCTTCCAATGTGTTACACCAGGATTAGTCATAAACTGACTGAGAGAGTTGACTGCAAAGGCTATGTCTGGCCTAGTACAGATTATGGCGTACATAAGAGATTCTATAATACACAAAGATCTATTCTTTCTCTCGGCCATCCCATTTTGTTGGGGGTTGTAAGTACATGTGAATTCTCCCTTAATGCCATTAGCCTCACAAAAATATCTCATGCTATTGGAGATGTACTCTCCTCCATTATCACATCTTAATACTTTGATGCTATCATTAAGTTGCTTTTCAACAAGAGATTTAAATTTTACAAAGGAATCATATACTAAGCTTTTCTTTGGAAAAATGTAGATCCATGTGTATCTTGAACAATCATCTATGAAGGTTACATACATAGAAGCTCCACCATTAGATTCATGTGAAAATGAATGTACATCCGAGTGAATAAGATATGGAATTGGGAATCCCGAGTGCAGCTCCTTGGAAATCATGGACTCCGTAGCTTGATAGTTAGGATGGCCTAACCTCTTGTGCCATAACTCCACTTGAGAAAGCTCGTCCCTTGCCATGCTCACACTTCCATGGAAATCATGGACTCCATAGGTTGATAGTTAGGATGGCCTAATCTCTTGTGCCATAACTCCACTTGAGAAAGCTCCTCCCTTTCCATGCTCACACTTCCAATGACAACAATAGCTTCCAACTTGAACAATCTTCCTTGCTTAATGCCACTAGCAATGCACTTATCATTCTTTATTATGGAAGAAATACTATGATTGAAGTGTACATCTAGTCCATTATCCATAAGTTGTCCAACACTCAACAAATTTCTTGTGATGGATGGTACATAAAGAACATTATCCAGATATCCTTTTTGAAGATCCAAGACATAATGGAATAGATCCTATGCCATCTATCTTACATTCTTGATCACTTGTAGTGAATATGAACTTCTTAGAATCATTATAAAAGAGTAAGGTAGAAAAATATTCCTTTTGATGTGACATATGGGAGCTAGTTCCACTATCAATCCACCATATGTCCTTGCTTGACATTGGTGTTGTAGATGCCATCAAGGATGAATTGCAATCACCCTTTTCCTCCTCAAGCACAAGATTCCCTTGCTTGTCCTTCTCTTAAGCATTCTTCTTATTGAAGCACTCGGAAGCAAAATGTTATTTTTTTCCACCAAAGAAACATTTGAGCTTCAATTTGTCCTTCTTGGTCTTTCCTTTGGAACTAGATGTGCCATGCTTGTCCTTGGCCTCCTTGGTATTCATCACCAAGTTTATTTAAAATGACTTTCACTAGCTCATTATCATGGATTTTCTCTCCAATTGATGCTAATTCTTTGTTCAAATATTTGATTCTAAGCACATACTCTAAGTTGTGCACTCTCACCACATCCCTTCTTTGAAGCACTTGATTTCTAAGCATGAGTATCCTTGAAGTGTTATTGGATTCATAAATGCCATTTAATGAATCCCAAGCCTCCTTGGATGAGATACAAGATGACACCTCTTTCAAAAGGTCATTCATTGCTCACATTCATCTTGATGCAATGTAAGGCCAAGCTAGTCTTTTTCTTGTATCTAATTTGCTCTTGCCCACCTAGAGGAATATTCTTGGACAATGTCATAGAGATCATGGAGCACCAAGAGTGACTCCATTCTCACTTTCCATATGGAATCATTAGTGGATGTAAGCCTCTCATTGGCTTCTAGCAAAAATCCACCCATGGATGCCATTATGAATGATTTAGCTCTTGAAATTCACAAAGATTTCTCTACATGGAATGATCCAAGGTATACTTCTAGCACTTAAAATGCTTCTAGTCTTAGCCCAATCAAACTGGCACAAAGCTTGGATGATGGTTCAATGAGATCAACACCAAAATCTAGCAAATCACTCTCTAGATCTATGATTTTTGACAATCAACTCTCTAGTTATTATCACTCCCTATCAAGATTTGAAAAATGAATTTTTTGGGCCTGCTAAACTGAGCTTCTAAACATTCACATCGATGATCCATTCCAAGATCTAATCATTGACATGGAAACTATGAAGCTAGATTTAGACAATGCACCAAAAATCTTGAAAATTGGATGTGTGTGTGAATTTTAAGATAAATTCAAAGTTAGGCACTCAAAAGACAGGTCCAATATGGCCTCACATGTGTGAACAATAACATGCAGCCCACAACTAAATTTGATCCAAAAAAATTTGATGCCACCACTCACTTCTAGCTCACCCTCTCAAGATTAGTTCAAAAACTCAAAACTTATTAATTTTGGGTATGTTCATTGATGAATTTCATAGCCTCTTGTACTTGGCTCTAATATGTTGGGATTCAAAGAAAATGCGCGTCATATTAGTGAGAAATGAGCGGAATCCTCAGTACATGTAACTATGTCTGTCGTATTCTAACGAATCTAAATCTATCTTATTTCATCAGAGCTTCAAAGTCACTGGATCGAAAGACTCGATTCCATAGCCATGCATGAATTCACTGAGTTATAGATTTAGATTTTATGTGCAAAAACTTAAAACATCTAGGAACGGTGATTAGAAAAATGAATTCGACTTATGCTATCAATCACACGAATAGTTTAATCTACGAATAATTTATTTGTGAGCATGAATCTATTTGAACATGAATAAAATAAGCATTCAATTAGAACATACGTGACTCAGATTTATGCAACATCACCATAGCAGATACAGATAGTAGCTTGTACATATATGATTACTCTAAAAAGAGCTTTCTAGTGGATCATATCAGGGTTGGTCATGTATTGGCTCAAGGAACTGATGGCGTATGCAAGATCTAGTCTGGTAGATATCATTGCATACATCATGGATCCGATAATTGATTGATATGAGTATCTCTTCATTTTGGCCTTCTCCTCATTGGTCTGAGGGCATTGTTCCTTGGATAATTTAAGACCTGGATCCATGGGGATTATGCACAAACTTGCAATCGATAAAATTGAATTTTGTCAACAAATTATGGAAGTACCTTTGCTAGGTGATGTAGAGAAGTCTTCGGTTTCTGTCTCTGTGGATTTGAATCTCAAACAATAGTGTGCCTCTCCAAGATCTGTCATCTCAAATTCTTGGAATAGAATCCTCTTAGTATCCTTTGTCAATTTGATATTGTTGTTGAACAACAACATATCATCCACGTAGATTGTGATGATAACAAAGAATTGATCTATAGCTTTGAAATAGACATTACAGTCTGTCGAGCTAGGTTCGAATCCATGATCAATTATGAATGTGTTGATTTGATGGAACCATGCTTTGGATGATTGCTTGAGACCGTACAAAGATTTTTGGAGTTTGCATATCTGATCTTCTCAACCATTGAGGATGTATCCTCCCGGCTGGATCATATAGATATCCTTCTTGATAACTCTATAGAGAATTGTTTGTACATCCATTTGGTATACCTCAAGATTTGCTACGGTAGCAGTCGGAGGTGTGCCTAGATGACTAGGCTAAAAGTTTCTAAGTAGCCGATATTGGGAATTTATGAGAATCCCCTTGCCACAAGTTGAGCTTTCCTTCTGTTGATACTGCCATCTACATTATATTTGATCTTGAAGATCCATTTGCAGTCGATTACTTTTCTGTTTGCTGGTAGTATGACATAGCTTCCTCAACTGTGGTTGGCTCTTGAATAGAATAGTGAGCGAACTCATCAATGTATCGGATAGGCTGAGTTTTTGGCTACGAAACTCAATTTTGTGTCGGCTGATTCGACTACCCTTGAGTTATAGCTTCTTCTTCTTCTTCTGGGTCTACTGATTGTACAGAGTGACTACTAGAAGGAATGGAAATTGTCTTCCGAAGAGAATCAGTTGTCGAGGCAAAAATTGTAGACTTCATTTGGTCCTTGTCCTTCAAATCAATAAATTGATCTTCAATAAAAGTCACATCCTTGTTAGTAAAAACTTTACAGGTTTCTATATTGTGCAGTATATACATTCCATCAGAAGCACAGTAGCCAACAAAAATAGTTTTGAATGAATGCTCTTCCTCTATTGTCCTTCGGGACATGAGCATATGCAGTGCATCCGAATACTCTCAAGTGCTTCAATGAAGGCTTGAATCTTGTCCAGACTTGATGAGGAGTTTTGCTATCAGGGAGGCCTTTAGTTATACATCGATTTTGTACGTGAGCTGTTGTCGAAATAGTATGTTGCCATAACAATTTGGGCAATGAAGCGAGAGTTATCATGCATTTGGCAGACTTGACTAAGGTCCTATTCTTCTTCTTTGCCAGTCCATTCGATTGTGGAGAATAGAAAATATTGAACTGTTGTC
Source organism: Diphasiastrum complanatum (assembly GCA_029204225.1). Lineage (NCBI taxonomy): Eukaryota > Viridiplantae > Streptophyta > Lycopodiopsida > Lycopodiales > Lycopodiaceae > Diphasiastrum > Diphasiastrum complanatum. The sequence goes on along the minus strand of MU832207.1, from coordinate 8,719 downwards.
CAATGTCGTTGCCTGAGTAGTAGTCTTTGAATTCGTTCAAGATGTATTCAACATCATTGTCGATCCTTAGTGCTTTAATCTTCTTGCATGTCTACACCTCAGCATTTTCCTTGTACTTATTGAAAAATTTGAAAGCTTCAGATTTGTGCTTCAAAAAATATACAGCAGTTTTTTTTTTAGAATAGTCATCTATAAAAGTAATAAAAATTTTTGCACCAAGCAATGATGGTATTTGCATTGGACCACATATATTATTATGTACAATGTCTAGCAAATTTGTAATTGTGTTCTTGATTCGACTTAAATGGCCTTCTTGTCTGCTTTCCTATGATACAACTTTGGTAGACAGGAAGGTCGATAGTTTTATAGTCTAAATCTTGAACGGAAGAATGTCTAGACATGTTACCTATTGATACATGATTAAGGTGACCAACTCTATGATGCCAAGTCAATTCTTTATTGATAGATGCTGAACTGTTTAAAGCATGATCAGTTACAATGACTAAGCCTATAGAGATATCCCTGCCACTTTTGAGTGCGAGAACTCTCCTGCTCTTATCCAGAATTTGATAGGGATCTGTCTAAAACTCTACCCTATGTCCTAAATTTATAATTCGACTGACTACATTCGATATCAGTTTTGATATTCCATTCTGAAAATTCAGCTTGACAGGACCTTCACCTTCGATTTTGTGTCAGCTGTTGTCTCCAACGTGAACTCCATTCCTTGTCTCCTCCTGTAGAAGCATAATTATGACTCTGGACAATGTTATATCTAAGTGTGTGGTAATCACCATCACCCAGTTTTCGTATGAGGATGGCAAATTTGACAACAAGGTCATTACAACATCAAAGTCTTCGATCATTGAACCTATTGCCACCATCTGCTCTAACAGATTTTTAAATTCATTAATGTGATTCTGAACAAAATCACCTTCTGACAATTTGAGAGAGAAGAACTTTCTCCTCAGATATAGCTTCAAAGTGACATCTCTCACTTTGTATAGTGTATTCAATATATCCCAAGCTTCTATCAAGGATTGGGCTTATCTGATATGGCCAATCTGTGTGTCGAAGATGTTAAGGGTGATCAAGGTGAAAGTCTTGCCATCCCTAAGCTTCCACTTGGAAATCGCTTGCTCATCGACACTAGGAATTAGTTCAATGCCATCGACTATTTCCCAAAGTTCTTTGGCCATGAGTGGTAATTCGAACTATCAATTTTGTCTACCATTAGGGTAGACTATGGTTGCGAATTCATCTAGAATTTCAAGATGAGTGTATGCAGATAGTAGATTGTATGACTAAAAACAATTATAGAAAAAATCTACACTACATCAAAATTATTATTTCTGATAACGTATGTTCTAATAAAAATATCTAAATGATTCGATACCAAGCTAAAGTTTTGATATCATGTTGGGATTCAAAGGCAATGCACGTCGTATCAATGAGAAACGAGTAGAATCCTCAATACATGTTACTATGTCTATCGTATTTAGACCAGATTTGAACGAATTGAAATCTATCTTACTTGATCACAACTTTGAAGTCATTGGATTGAAAGACTCGATTCCATAGCCATGCACAAATTCACTGAGTTATAGATTTAGATTTCATGTGTGAAAGCGTAAAGCATCTAGGAACAGTGATTAGAACAACAAATTCGACTTATGCTATCAGTTGCACGAATAGTTTAATCTATGAAAATTTATTTACGAGCATGAATATATTTGAACATAAATCAAATAAGAATTCAATCAAAGCATACACGACTCAGATTTATGAAATGAATATTAATTAGTCTTGAATGATAATAGTCTGAATGCAAATAGAGTCGTGTTCTTTCTAAGACAATACTCTATAGTAATAGACAGAGACAACAGAACAATTGCGCTCTGGACGTTCGATTGTCGATTGTGTAGATCGACGATTCAGCTATTGTCATGTCTTCAAAAACCTTACAACTAATAAGTTGATGGGTATTTGTACAGATGGGTTGCTAATTAAAAGAATGGTTAATCTGTACATTGCAACTTAGATTAAGACAATACTCGACTTTCAAGCTCGACTTGAGATTGACAGATGACCAGCTTGTGAGCTTAAAAGCCAAAGTCATCGAAATGTTCAATGTATTTGAATAGAAAATGTTCGAGATGACAAGATTTTTGATGTGGTAGAATGGCTGAGTGGTCGAAAGTCAAAGTCATCGAAATGTTCGATGTGGCAAATGCTGAATAGATGAGGTGGTCGAACACTTGTGTTGTCAGGAGTCTATTATGAATTTCTTTATATTTCTTTAGACTATTAGAAAATGTGTGTATTTATGCAAAACAAACCTAATGTCTAGATCTTGATCTAGACAAAAAATTAGCACCTCACTAGCAAGAACAACTTGTAAATTGATCAAACTAACTAAAGAGAGGCCTCACAAATGTGAAACTCTATCACTGTATGAAAAGTGGAAGAGAGTGAAGTACTTGCACTATGGAAAGCATTCAATGCAAAAAATCACAACACAAATAGTGAAAATGAGAAGGTTTTGTCTCCAAATCAAGATCTCTCATCAAATTTCATATTCACAATGATGATCTATATACAGATCAAGTACATTTTGACCTGATACTAATTCAGTAGGCCTGGCATGTGTGGGGGGGAATGCCACATCACTTTTGATCCACCAATCAATGCTAGATAAGCACCCACCTCTTTGATTCCTAGCTTGATGCCATTGCCTCACCATGATTTTGCTTGATTTGAGGTAATTTTCCTAACTTATAGGAATTTGCAAGACCAACTTCTATGATAAGCTATTGATATTTTCCAGATATTTACACACATGGGAACAGTCTCTCACATGTGGGAACCTTCTCTTATTCACATGGGAATTCTTGATCAACAAGTAAAATGGTGCCAAATGGCACCTTCCTACTTGATGAGCTTTTCACTAGTTCATAATTGCGTAAATCAAGACATTTTCTATATAACTAAAATTGAATGCATTTATGACTATCATCCACATGTGGGAATAGGCTCCACGCATGTGGGATCAAGTTACATACATAATATCATAGATCTTAAGCTAGAATTTGATAATTTCAATAGTACCTTCATGGCATGTGGACGTTGACCAACAATTCCATCACGTAGAGGGTGATTGGGTGGAAGGTATCGAGTGTGGCCCTCATAAACCATCATTCGTAGATGTTGTGAGTGATGTGCTTGCAAATACTATCCAAAAATGGGACATGCATTGTAGCCACTCATTGAGAGCCCTGCATTGAAACAAAACAACTGACTTAATTGTGAGTGTAATGTTTGAATCGAAAGAAAATTTCCAAATACACGTTAGATTTAATACCATAAACTAATAGCAACAATATCTCACTGGAACATTTTCCATATCCAGGAAAGTCGTGCATCGTCCACATCCGAGATCCCCTTTACCACAAAATCTCTTCGTTTGCGTGGTCTTGATATATCGGTCATTTGAACTCCTTGCCATAGAATCTTTAGCTCATATACACATCCATATTTTTGGCCTTGTGTTTTTTCAGGATAAGAAGGGCAAGCATTAGGTGCCCCTTCTTGATACTTAGCCAAAGGGGAATGTTGTAATTTACAAGGACAACTGGCCAAGTGGACCATGATGTGGAGCACAATCCGAATGGATTCACACCATCCATAGCCAACCACAGATGCAAATGGCGAGGCTCATCCCTAAACTCATGCCAAGTAGCATCCACATCTTCCATGCTAGACAATTAACAGGGATCCTCATAATATTGTCTGATGAACAATTGCTCAAATGCCATGTCATAAGCTCCACTATGGACTTGCACTTAAACATATGATGTATCTTGGGTATGATGGAAAACTACCTTACCACTTTGGCGGTGAAGAAACAAAATGTTTCTGTTTACAAAGCTTTGCTAGCTTTCAGCCCTCTGCCTGACGAAAGTGTTCAAGAACGCGAAAGATTCATGAACATTCTGACGAGAAGACACAAATGCGAAAGATTCGTGAAAGAGAATCTTTTGCGATCCAGGAGGAGAAAGTCAGATGACGAGAAACTCAAACGACATGAAACAAAAATCATCGTGAAATCTTTTCTACCCTTACGCTCCAAAAAAAAAGATACCAGTAAGATCATGCAAGTACCTAGAAGTACAGATATATGATCTGAGGTATGACGTCAACAGATACACTCTAGGTCATGGCTAATCTACCACTCTTGTAATTTTTGATTAGTTGTAGATGCTTAATTACTCTAATCTAAAAGTTACATAGAGCGACTATATACTCTCTGGATAATACTTGATAAAATATATACATACATATACACATGCAGTAGTCTGATGCTAGTAAGTAATCAAGATGAAAATACAAAACAGAAGTTCGCCTACGTGCAAGACAATTTTTTGTAGACAGGATCCACAAAGATCCAAGTAGTCCGCTAGTAAGCAAGACATTACTCATGGGAGAACTAAATTTCTCTCATGCCAACACACACTGTGGATCTGCATGCAGTGCCTGAACAATTAGAAAATCAATAGATGATTTTGTAGTTGTTTGCACACATATCACTTTTATTATGTATGATCTTGAATGCAAATTAGTCTACTATTATTTGTGTGTCTGGATCATTCTTGCTCATTTAATTCTGCACATTGGTTGAAATTTTGTTGAATGCTACATTAATTTATAAACATAGATCAGCAGTGCCTAACTACATTCTGGAGGACTATAGGAGTGATACAACTGACAGTGTCCAACGATCACATTTATACTCCATCCGAACTATTTGCGACTATTTCATAACTACGATTCATTCGCATCAGTGGTATTAGAGTCTACCTTGTCATAGTCTAACGTAGCCAACAAGCTATTAGAGCCAGGAGGCCAAGCATTCAGACGAACAACCATCAACAAGAGAACAGACTTCGAGAGTAATGGCTTCAATTAGCAGCATACAGAGCAAGATCTTTACAATTCTTGATTCTTCAGGATCTAACTTTCTAGCTTGGAAGGTTAAGACATTACTGATACTCAAGGGCGTAGGTTTATTCCCTTGGGTGGATGGCACAGAGGAGATGCCTACAACATCAGGCAAGGAATTAGGCGAGTGGAGGGAGAAGAATGACAAGGCAGTAGCCTTGCTATCTTCATCCATCGAAAATAGTCTCACACTTGACCAGGCCACACTCTCCAAAGCTAAGGAGATGTGGAATGCACTGTTCACAAAATTTTAGACGAAATCAAGAAGTCAAATAATGATACTGGAAGATCAGCTAATAAATCTACAATGGGATGGGAAAGATCTCACTTCTTTCGTAAGAAAGATGAAGGATTTGTTTCTATCACTATATAACACTGAAGCAGAGAATGAAGTGTCAACTGAGAAGTAGCTCACATACATGTTGAGAGCCTTACCCAGATCTTTCCAGATGATGAGAACCCTGTTCGCAAAAGATCCTACAATGAACCTCAAAAAGGCAATTGTTGAGATTCGAGAGGAAGTCGAGGCTAGAGAACATCTTGATCACAAAGATGGCTTTGACCAGGCCCTCTATGACAACAAAGAAAAATCCAAAAAAAAATTTAAGCCTAAGAGGGAGTCAAATCAAAGGCAGGATCATGACCAACAAGCAGAGGGGACTAGTAAAGGCAACTGGGAGATCAAAGAGAGGTCGAAGCAACAAGGTGGAGAAAAGAAGACTTGCGTGAGATGCAGAAGAGACGGACACACAGTTGATATATGTTGGCTCAATCCAAAGATTGAGTGTATCCACTGTCACAAGAAGGGTCATGCAGTCATGGATTGTTGCCTGAACCCAAGAAACAAATTAGCACAGAACAGACAGGAGAACAACAACAGTTTATCCTATGTCGAGGATCCTAAGAGCTCAAAAATGGGCGAAGAAAGATCGAACAGAAACTGTTCGACTGCCTATATTTGTGAAGACATGTGTGCAGTGTCAACATTTGACACACATGAGGTGATCCTAGATTCAGGAGCCACTTCACACTTTGTGACATCAAGATGAATAATGTCTGATTTTGGAAGCGCGGATCCTTCAAGATTCATAGTTCTTGGAGATGGATCTAAACATCGAGTGAACGATATTGGTTCACTATGGCTCAACAACAACGACAGAAATAGATGACTCGAAGATGTTCTGTTCATGTCTACACTGCAGCAAGACTTGCTTTCGGTAGCAAGAATAGCAGATGCAGGGATGTGTGTGACGTTTTCTGACAAAGCATGCAACATGGTTGATGTCAATACTAGAACCCTAGTCGCTCAAGGCAGAAGAAAGAGTAATCTATATCATCTGAAGGTATGCCTACCTGCAGATCAAGTGCATCAGACTCATGATGACTCGCCAAAAACTCTGTGGCACAAAAGACTATGCCACATGAACTCAATGGCACTTTACCATGCAAGCCATCATGGAGCAATAATAGGGGTTAGCATCTTGAATGCAATCAGTTCGACCACCTGTGATGCATGTTTGAACGATTCGGGCAATCCATTCGTCAAAGACTCCTACAGAACAATCAAGATTCTGGAGTCACAGCCGCATACATCCAAAATAGGATAGGTAAGTCTGGTGTTCCTCACACGACACCACACAAGTTATGATTTGATGAGAGTAGGACAATGGCCAATGACGATCCTGTCAGCTATGAAGTTTTGGAGAGACAGTACTATGACCTGCCACTAGTGATAGAAGGAGCATAGGACGAACACAAAAACAAAGATATTTGAGTCGCTTCCCATTTGAGTGACGAATCTGAAGATGAAAGATTTGAGAGGCAGCCTATTGCTATAGTTCCTATAAACCAGAATGGTTCCGGACCTAGTAGAGTAGACAAAGGCAAAGGCTTTATTGTCCCAGGAGGATCTCTTAGAAGGTCAACAAGACCACGAAGACTGCCAGCAAGATACGTGCCAGGCAGCTCCGCTTGTACATCAGAAGAGTTCTATGGATTTAGTGGCAAATCACAAACTTTCAAGAAAGCGATTGAATGTCAAGAGAAAGACAGATGGATCCAAGCCATGAATAAAGAGATAGAGTCCATGAGGAAGAACTATGTATGGACGTTGTAGCCATTACCACATAAGCGCAAGACTATCAAATACAAATGGCTTGTCAAGCTCAAGTACAGACCGGATGGGAGTGTCTCAAAATACAAGACAAGATCGGTAGCGAAGAGGTTTTCTCAAAGCTATGGTATTGACTACTCTGAAACCTTCTCTCTTGTTGTCAAACATTCATCCCTACGACTATTATTTGCATATGCAAGTGGTTATGATCTCAGGATCCACATTGTGGACGAGAAGACAACCTTCTTGCATGGCGAATTAGACGAAGAGGTCTATATGGATCAACTTCCAAGATATGTCTCAAATTCATTTCCTAACTATGCATGCAGAATGTGTAGAAGTATCTACGGATTGAAACAATCAGCTCGACAATGGTACAAGAAGAAGGATCAAGCCCTGAAATCATTAGGATTCAAGCCACTGTTGGCTGATTCCAATGTGTATGTCAGAGTCATAGACGGACAGATCATCATTGTGGCTGTGTATGTGGATGACAATCTAATACTTTGCAAGAGTGAGCAGCTGATTGCTGAAGTGAAAGAAGACATCTCGAAACATTTCGAGATCATGAATTTGGAAAAAGCTTGGTGTTACCTAGGCTTGCAAATTGAAAGAGACTATGAGGGAGGTAAGGTATACCTTCACCAGTCCAGATACACCTAGAAAATCCTAGAGGATCTTGGGATGCTGAACTGAAGAAACAAAATGTTTTCTAACTACAAAGCTTTGCTAGCTTTCAGCAATCCGCCCTGACACGAAACACAAAGACGAACGGTTCACGAACACGAAAGCCAAAAAAACAAGAATCTTTTGTGGTCTGGCACGAGAACCTTTTGCGGTCCAATACAAAAAAACAAAACCAACGATAGAAACGGAAATGAAACCCAACGTCGCAAAACCTTCTCATGTCCTTGACGCTCCAAAGAGTACCAACGAGATTATGCAAGTATCCAGAAGTACAGATGTCTGATCTTGATGGCATAACTCAGTAGATACACTTTAGGTCATGGATAATCTGCCACTCTTGTAATTTTCTAATTAGTTGTAGATGCTTAATTACTCTAATCTAAAAGTTACAGAGAACGACTATATACTTACTGGATGATATTTGACAAGTAGCAATGATGAAGTAGTCTGATGCTAATAAGCAATCAAGACAAAATTACTGAATACATGTCCACCTGCGTGCCAAGACAATTTTGTCTAGAATATGTAGATCTAGCTATCTGCTAATAAAGTGAGACGATTACTCATGAGAGAATCAAGTTTTTCCCACGCCAATGCACTGCGTGATTTGCATGCATTGCTTGAAGAATCAGAGATAAGATCAATATAGATTAATTTTCTTGTTGTTGTCTGATCTCGAATGAAAATGTGTCCCTATGAGTTTTTCCATTGTATAAGTTTTCCTTGTTCATTTTAATTTCGCACCTTAGTTGAAACTATGTTGAATAGGTGCATAATTTTATAACCGATAGATCAGCGGTGCCTGACTACATTCAGGAGGACTGTAGGAGTGATTCAGTCGGACAATGTCCCAGTGATCGCATCTGAACTCCATGGTGGAGTTACAAGAGAATCACGACTTTGAATATGCCTTCACAAAAA